>JANRGW010048561.1:27168-46900 GCA_024733675.1 Psilopsiagon aymara
AATCTAAATTGGCCACTACAGGTGGAAGGGCTGCCAGGCTGAACTACAGACTCTGCAGATTTCAGTGGGATAAGGTTTTGACATCCCGTGACAAAAGTGGTTCTTTCTTCCTCAGACATTTCTGCAGCAGAACAGCTGTCCAGTGGGCGTTTGGGTGCTAAACAGGAGCAGACATTACCCTTCAGAGATGTCTTGTCTGGATCCTTCCCTGCCTTTCCCAGAGGGAAGCTGTATGGATGTCAGACCACCATGCAGCAGGACTGGGAAAGACGCACACAGGAAGATGTTTTCTATCCGTATTTAGGTTTATAGAACCTATAGAATGGTGTTACACAAGCTGTACTTCAGCTGCATCCCCATCGGTTTGGCATTACCAGTAGTATTCTTGCAGCACACACACAAAAAATGCCTTTCTTGAAGCAACTGTTTATTCCCTGAAGGCACCATATGGGACAGAAACCCCGGAGAAAGGGAAACAAACTGTACTTTTCCATGCAACTCCAATTATTAATATTCCAGTGTTGGCCAAGCACTTGTAGAGCTGTAATGAGAACATCCTCTTATGCACCGTTTTCAGAATTTATGCACAACAAGCAATACATAAATATCAATTAATGAAGCAACTATAAAAAAAATAATTAAAACAGGAGAGGATGGAAGCCTATATTTAGCCCCTGAAAAAGGAAAGACATGTTCACAAACCCCTCCCTCCTGCTCAGAAGAAAGCTCTCAATTCCAGAGGAAGGAAACCATTAATGTTTTTTTTAATTGCGCAATACTTTCAAATTGATTTCCATAAGCACCACAAACAGCAAAGGGGGGAGTGATAAATCGAAGATTTTACAATTAAATTAGTATCTAGGAGCTGTCTCTTGCCTGTTGGTTACAATCCTAAACTCCCTATATCCTGTAACCTGCCTGTGGTGGCAGACGTGCAGACAGCAAGCAGCAGCCTGCTCTAGTCCTCCATGAAGTCTATAATGTCAGGGCTTTACTTATGGCACCTAAACCAACAAATCCACATCTGTAATCACGAGCACATTAGTTAGCGTAAATTCAAATTAAAAACTGCAAAAGAAGACAACTGAAGGTAAAACCTGGGCGCTCACAAAGAGGTGTTTGGGGGTTTTTTCCACCCTGTGTTTCAGCCACAATCTGGATGGTTTGCTGGCTCCTGAGCAGCCATAGGAGCCTCCCCATCAACTGTCCTGAGACAGAGCTCATCCTGATGGAAGGAAACAAGGAACAAAGCTGAGAAAAGGGCAAGGAGCCTCATGGACTCGCCAGAGAGAGAGCCACGGACTGTGCTTGGCAGCCAGCATGGACAGGCTGGAAAACCTCCTGCCCCCTGCTCTCCCCTACCCCAGATGACATCTGCAGCTGTCCTTCGGTGATCATCCCTTTGGGTCCCCAAAGAGGCATGAGCCATTCCGGTGCCATGGAACCATCAGTGAGAGTCATAGCCTCGTGCTGGACTTGAAGACCATAGGTTGCAAACTGCAAAACATGCAGATCCTGGTTTTCCTCATGTTTTTCCAGCTGAGAGCCAGGGATGCCTATTCACTTTCAGTGATGAAAAAGTGGATCTATGTAACTGCCTTTTACAAAAAATAACTGGAAAATTGGACAACTCAGTGATGCTTTTCCTGCTTTTCCAAGAAGTGCATGAAGCCTGAATCCACAGAGGGAAGGAGCACGCTAACAATAGAATAAATAAAAGCCTCACTGTCCTCTGCATGGTTGCTTGCATCTACATGGATAAAATACTAAGTCTTGGGGGCTCGGGGTGCTCCAAGTGACCAATTTAGTAGAAGAGCTCTCCAGCACCTCCCAAGCATCCCCTCGTTTCCCTCAACGTGACCATTACACTGGTGTTTGCTGTACACCTCAGTGCCCTACAGAAACACTAGTTCATGGGTAAGTGGCTTATCTGTTACATTGCAAAAACCTCAACGTTAACACTACACACTTACTTGCTGCCTTTTATCTGACAGATGGAAAGGGTTGGACCCTCGTTAAAGCTAGCAGCTGTAATGATACTACTTTATTTTGCCAGCACCCAGTGCTGAGGTTCCAGCATGTTTCTCTTCAGGCAGCACCCTGTTGACTCTGCGTGCAGCTGGAGATTTGCCCAGCTTGGCACCAAGCACCAGTTCAAGCCAGCACTTCAGGAACTGATCAACGCTGCTTTCATTCCAGGAGTTCAAGGTGCTTAGCAAATGACTGAACTTCATTTGACCTACAAAATACAGTGCATTTTACAGCGTCTACCTCAGAGATTGGTGAACAGATGAGATTTGTTGAAAATCACTGCATGTGTGAGCCCAGCTATTAGGAAAGAGCCACGGAAGGCACTGACCCCCAGGCCATGCCTTGTTCGCGCCTGTTCTCTCCTGCCTTGCCCAGGCAAAGGCCGCCTCTACCAACCTAGCACTTTCCTTCCTCACTACAAGCCACTCTGGAATTATTTTGATTTCTGCATTTGTTTATTTAACATCAAGAATGCCATTTGTTAACCACAATGGGTAAAAACAACAATATTTTGCATTTGCCTTGGGTTTCTTCCTTGAAGCTTTTATAAACAGTATGAAATCAGTTCTCACCGTGAGCTGGGCAGGTCAGCGCCTAAATTAATATCTGTGTATTGCCACAAATGGCTGAGGATGATGTTCAGGATTTACAACAGTGCAACTCAGGGAAGTCAGTCAAGACCTGGGGAAGGCAGCAGTTGGGTCAGGACCAGAGCTCAGGATTACCAGAGTCCCCAGGTTAAACATACTCTTGGCTTTCTGCAAACTCCTTACAAGGAGGTAAGCTGGGATGAGGAGTCCCACCTAACACTGTGGCAGGATGAACTCAGCCTGTGGCTTTATTATTCCTAGACTGTGTTGGTTTGCCTTTTCCCTTCTTTCTCTCCCCTCAGTAATACTTAGAGTAGTGCTAACAGCAGCTGTTAGCAGGGAGTAGCTGTGCCTGGAACCATGGACAAACATCCCTGTGGTGGTCAGCTGTGGTGAACACTGTCACTGCCTTAACCAGGGACCTAGATACCTTTGCTGCCTGCAACCCTGCCTCACATCAGCTCATGCACCAGGATGAAGCAGAGTGTATAGCCTGTTTCCTCATTTGACAGAACTTGTTCATTTTTCTCTTTTATAACCTGCCGCATTATCAGCAGTAAATTCCTGCTATTGATAACTCGTTAGCAAACAAAATGAAACACAATGCCACTGACGTCTGTATGAAGCCATGTCTGAGTGGCTTTGGCTCCTGCATGTTGGGCTTTTAGTATTCATTAAGGCCGGTAAATGGTACGTGTTTAAAATGCTGATCTACGCAGCATGTGATCAACTCTCAGTCTGCCTTAGCTGAGACAGCGGCTTTTGCCACCTCTGCTGCCTAACTAAACTTGATTTATCATAGTTTCCTAAGCTCTGTTTATGAGGCTGTTTTGTTTGCAATGACTTTTTTTTTTTTTTTTCATGTGGGAGGATTTATCAACATCTGTGCATCACATTGTGTCACCTGTTTGGGTGGCCTTCATCGTGCTTGTAATGCCAGAGTAGATCTGGGGAGGAGAGTCACTCTGCTGGGAATCCTGTGACTGCTTTCTAAATGACAGCTAATTTAAAAGGTGGTGCTTCCTCTGACAGAAGGAAAAACACATATCATTTCCTCTACTGTGCTTTGTCTGGTTGAGAAAGAGGAGTACAGGCAGTGAAAAGGGCAGTTGGGCTGGGGAGCTCCCTGCCAGGGGCTGCCAGCCAGGTTGAGCTGCAGATTGAAAGATGGATTGGACACTGGTACTGATAAAATACTATACTTGTGCACATCATTAGGCACTGAGCATGCAAGACACATTATGACACTGTCTGTGTCCTCTCCAGCCGCCTTGGCCCTGACCAGATAAGATGCTCTGTGCTGTTCTGGATTCTCTTATCTCTTTAGGCTGCAGCCCCATCATATCAAGCCTACACAGAATCTATTCCTTAGGATGAGGACCTGCAACTTTTTCACCTGGAAACCTGGCTCACAGTCTCCCAAAAGCATGACCCACTTTGTGCAAGGCATGTTGCTATTAGGCAAAGACTGGGCATCTTATAACAGCTTAATGAGATAATCAAATGGCTTCCAGTAGTCTTGGGATCCACTCTGAGCAGCTCCCTATAAGGAATTTCCTATTAGAGAAAATGTCTCTATGCCTTTGTGCCTTTGTTGAGGCTTGTTTTGGTTTTTTGGGGTTTTTTTGTTTTTTTTTTTTTTTTTTTTTGAGTCAGGGAAAAAAAGAAAAAACCCTAAATTTTAAAACATCAGATTACATCCAGCTTTACCAGAAATATGTGTGGTTTCTTACATATCTGTCCCTGAGGGTGGAAGACGGACATCAGTGTCTCCAGAGAGACTGAGATGGCAACATCAGATAACATAAATGTGAAATGCTTTGGGCTTAGTGCACACAAGCTTTTCTAGGTCTCTCTCACGGTGTTGGGAGCTTATATCAGTGGCAGATATGAACCCAAACTGCTGGACTCCCCACAACCCCTGCACTGAAAAGCCTTTAAGACAGTGGCACCTTTTCAAGCCACCACGCTGCCCAGCTCCTCAGCTTGTTTAACCCTGCAGCAGGAGAGCACCTCCTCTATGAGCTGGGTCCTCGTTCCTCAGCCAGCACGTCTCTGTTTCCACATTAAAGGGAATTTCCACTCCTATCAGCTAGCCTCATGGCTATTTTGCAATAACAGTACATGAGAACAAAGGCTCCAAGTTCCTGGAGTAAATGTGTGTGGGGGGGGGATTTACCATGATTGGAGTATTTTTGTTGAGGAACTGCTCCTCCCTGCACTGTCTATAGTTTTGCATGCCTTGAAGGCTGCCTTTGGAAAGTCCATATGTACTTCATACCATTACATATTAGTATCAAGATTTTCATCCACAACACACCATTATTATTATTGGGTTTATTACTGTCATCTGTTTCCATGCATACTTGGGGAAGTCCATTTCTTAAAAAGATCAGAGCATAGGCCACTCTAATGAAGCAACCTATTATAAGTTCACACCTTGTGTGCCTTATGTGACTTCATAATAGACAAAACTGAAGGGTGGCTTACGCACAGTACCAGAGAAATCCTTGACATATTCTTTTTAAAGGTCATATCAACAACAACATTTAGAGTGAGATTTCTGTTTGGATCAGACAGCAAAAGTTTCCCTATTTTCCAGCAGATAAATAGGTCTGCTTTTTGTCTGTTCTCAGTAATTTAGACTAAATGGAATATGGTGATTGGGTAACACAGGTACTTGTTTCACCATTAGGAAAATTTTAGTTACTGGAAAATTTCTTTCCCTGGGCCATAGACAAAAGCCAAGGAAGACAGCTATTCTTTGGACTTGGAAAAAATAAATATTTCATGTTGCTATTCAGAAGTTGACTGACCCATGTGAAGAAGCTATCTTTGAGCTGCACAGGGCATCATCAGAGGGAATAGGGAACCAAGTTGCTGCTCATCCAATTTCAGATGCATCAAATTGGTGTTACAGCAATAGTAGAAGTAGTCCACTTGTAAACACACTTTACTAGGTCACACAGCACATTTGTTTCCAATGTCCTGGAAATTCCTGGAATTTGGCATGTAGCTTCTCACCCACAGCATCTGTGGAAAGTTTTGTTAGAAGGGGAAAAGCAGTGAATAAGTCACCAGTCCTGGATTCAGTTCCTGGCTTGGCCAGTAACTCAGACCATCGTTGTGCAAACAGACACTTGGTTATCTGGCTTCACATGTACAGACTTGCTGTTGTGCAGGGCTGGGGAAATAAAACAATACTTTTGGGCAGCGCCTCTCTGTCTCTCCATTTACCTACATATAGAATAGCTCTAAAAACACTTCTCTTCCAAGGTTGAGCTGGTATTTATGGGTTTTCTTAGAAATCCTGGAGGGGAAATGCTGTTAAAGCACTGCGAATGATTGTTAACTGATGAAAAGGTATTTTAATGAAATATGCTGGCAAGCTTCCCTTTACTGTGTCGTGCCAGTGTTAAATAGGCTGTTTGAAGAGCTGCTTCCCCTGGCGCGTTTGTTGCTAGGTTGTTCCTGGGTTTTGCCATCTCTCCTTCATCTCCTCCTCAGTAAATTCAGTGTCAGCTCAAAAGCTGAAGGAATCCATAGCTGTAACATGCAATCCTCACTTGAGTTTCTCACCACTGGAAGTGTTTCTCTGGGTGGTCCAAATGACATGTACTCCCCTTACATAAGCAGCCTCAAAAGCTCAGCCAACTCTTTCTTCCAAAAGCTTTCACTGGTCCCAGCTGCTCTGTGGCATCTGTGCTTTGGCCTAGACCATGAAGAATAAAAGGAGAGAGGATACAAAGGGGATCAGAAGAGATGCAGAGGGATAACTTTTGATCAGGATGAGTTTATTGGGAAGCATTAGTGGCACTGGTGGCACAGAGCTGAGCTGGTGTCTGAGACCATCACCTTCATGTGGGGCAATCCCTCACCCACACAGCCCCAAACATGGTCCTTCTTGTGAGTTTAGGACGTTTTCACTTGTGTAAAATCAGATTTTGGCTGCAGAAGGCATGAGGAAGCAGTGGCTACTTGTGAAGGCTGAGGAGCAGACTTCCAGCAAGCAGTCAAGCTCTCCCCAGCCCTTGGAGCAGCTGCATTCAGGATGGGAAACTGCTGCAAGTTCTCCCAAGGGACACATTATCAGATAGCATTTCCTTGTAAATGACTTTTTTTTGCTGAAATTGTGTTCTGCTGAGAGGACCATTCCCCTGAGCTATCTGCATCCAGATGCAATCTGTCCTCACAGCCAACAACTGGTGCAGACTGAGAAGGCCCTCACACAATCTGCCCAAATATTCCTGTATCACAGTCACATCCACAGCCTCAGCAGGGATAGCAACTGTTTTTCGTCAGATATTTTTTCCCTAGGTCTGCAAAAAGAAGTGACTTTGAAGAACTGTCCCAGTTCTTTCTCCTAAGAGCTTTGGGATAGCCATAAACCCTAAATACGGGTTGGTGTCTTCTTTGCTCACACCAGTCCTCCAGAGTGCCATGAAGGAACCAGAACTTTGTTTTGTGACCATCTCTAGCTGTTATCACATCTTCTGGCATAGCAAATAGGTTGGTAAGTCAGCTCGTGTTCATTGGTCCTCTGCCAGTATGCAATATGAATGGTAAACCAAAACAAAACCAAAAACTCCTGCAAGCAGAGATTGTTGTAGAAAGATTGACTTCTGCAACCCAGTGCTACCTTCGAGGAACACAGCGAAAGCCAGCCAAAGACACCATCTGTTTGTGGCGGAATGTGTAAATTTATATCTATTTTTGAATTCTTGAGTTATGAAACTGGAAATGTCTCAGCTGCAGTGTGCATAGTACATGAAACAGCGTGGAGATCCACTCTATGTTTGATCCCAGGACATGTGGAGTGCCTACTCATATCGAAACTAAATGAAGCAAGTCTGTAGCAGCCCAGCAGGAACCACTGCAAAACTTGTGTGTCTCCTGGGGCATTTGCAAAGCTCTTTCAGAGAACTCACCAGGGCTTGCCACGGAAAAATAACGACTTCTTGATGAGCCAGTTCCCCCCATTATGTATCAGGCATTTCCAGTGACTTTTCTCCCCACATCAGCTGGCTTTCTGATTATGAATCACTCACGACAGACAGAAGTCTCACTGTATGGTCCTAGTTTTTGGTTCTTCTGCTCTCTTTCACTGGTTTACTTCACGCCTCTTCTCCTTCCTTCAATACCTGTTCCTCACACCAAGAGGATCACCTACTCATCTCCAACTCCTTAAAATATTTTGGAGGGATGCTTAAATCCCTGGGAAGACAGGTCATCCACCATCAAAGGCCAGCAGCCCAAATGGCGCAGCAGGTCAGGAGCTTTGCCAGTTGTTCAGAGGTAGGTCCCACCTACTGACCGTGAGCTGGAATCCCCTGCTTTGGAGACCAGCACTTCAGGCTAACATGGGCCCTTGATCTAACAACTCTCAGCCTCTGGTATTAGTGTGTGTCAGCCTGTTGTCCACTATGTCTATTTAAAGTGGTAATTGTTCAGGGCAGAAATATATTCGTGAGTGTTTTTTTAGTTCAGGGGGGCCCAAAGTCTGGTTGAATTTTCAGCATGCTCTTATACAACAAAGAGTGACAAAGATGGGAGAGAAAAGGAACAGACACTGGAGTGTAGAGCATTTCCATGAACTGTTAAAAATTGCTAAATTCCATTGGTGCAGGATGATTATGGTGGTTTTTTTACAATTGTGAATATCCTTAGCCTTTGGTGGTCAAGGTTAGTATTTTCTTGCCCACGTTCGAGCCTATTAGTTAGGTTGCGTATTAGAGAGCTCTTCCTGATTTAACTACCTTTCTCACTTGTCTCACAAATACACTCTACCCTCCTTGATTAAAGTTGCATAGAGCCCTCAGCTCTATCAATGCTGTAATTTGCATTCTACTTGGCTTACAAGCCTTGGGGCTTTGTCTTGTGTTCTATAGGGTATGCTATACAACAATTATCCTTGAACCAGGACAACATGGGTTTGCATGGTAATGAGCTATTTCTTCTTCATAGCTTGACTCATATTGAAAGGATTGTATTCCAGTCATCTTCCAGTCATTTAGCGTGATTCTTGCATGTATTTTCAAAAGGTTTTGGCCAGCCACAGTGTTTTGGGATGGCATGCATATGGTTGCTAGCACTATTTGCTACCAGTCCTCATGCTGGCAGTGCTGACAGAAAATAATGTGGAACAGTTGAAGATTCAGTCAGGTTCTTTAATCATCATTCAATTGCTTAACATTAGGCTTTTGAACTGTTATCAATATCTTAAAAAGCAGATTATTTTATAGCTTTGAGGCCTTAGCTGCATGCCCTGAAACACTTTAAGCTTTCTTAGTGCATTCTTGTCCTCTCCTGTTTTCACAAGGTTTGGGCTCTTTCCTACTTATTAGTGCTTCCTCTTGGATAATTACAGCTCTTCTCCTTTGTGATCACTTCTGATCATATTATAATTTCCTTTAATCTTCATATGAAATTTCCTTAGAATCAGGATCCAGAACGGATTTGAGTATTATTGATCAAAATAATGTGCCACTTCTTCAAAGAGTCCTTACCACACTGCATATATTCTTGCAGCTCATTACAGCAGAATCACTTTGAAATGCAGTCTTGTCCCTTTCCCTGTAATGGGAAGACATGGTCTAGTTTTGATTATACTATTGTTCCCCCTTTCAATGTAGAATTAACATCAATCAGCTGGAGAGCATGATTGATTTTCTAATTAATAAGGCATTTGTATCAGCTTGCATAACCACACAAAGCTGAATGGGTTCCCTACTGTATCCAAAACCTGATTTTGTGTGTGAATCTACTACTGAACTTGGGAAGATTTTTCACTAGCAGAAAGGCTAGTTAGGGCATCCTTCATGTAGAGGTCTCCAGTGTAGCAAATGCTCTAAAGCATGTTTCACCAACTACCACAACCAAATTTAAAAGCTTATTTTGAACGATGACTTTTGTCTGAAGACTGGGGAAAAAAAAAAAATAAAAAATTAAGAGGTATGGGAAGAGGAGAATAGATGCTTTTCAAGGAGAGGTCAAAATACAGTCCTCAGTGCAGCATTGCCTCGCAGGAGCCCTAGGGGATGGGCCTGCCCAGGGGCACTGCCCTGCCCAGGCTGATGTGTTGGTTAGGGTGTCCTGGGGCTACTCTAGCTTGTTTCTCGCGGCCCTTCAGTCAGTTTTGCATCACTGGTTTATGCCAAAAAAGCCCTGGACTGTCAAAATGACCCAACAGGCTTTACCCTGACCTCTGGGAGCATCTGTGTTCTCCCCCATGGGGCTGCATGCCATCCTGTCTGCATGATGGTGGTAGCCATGCCCTCAAAGAAATGGTAGAATGTAAAGAAGCCTCAGCCCTCCCAGCTCTCATAAATGTCAGATATAGTGGCTGGAAAAGGGAAAGGCCAATCAGTAACCTTAACTCCTCCCTGTGCCAAGAGTCCCGCTGCTGCAGACGTGAGATCAGAGCGTCATAGTGTGACCAGAGGGTGACAAGGAACTGGGGCATGACCTTGGTGAATAAGTAAGCAGAAAACCTGAAGAAAAGCTGTCCCACTTTGAGCTCCTGTTCTGGGTTACAGCATCTAATTTACATGTGTAAATCACTGCTGCGGGGTTGAGGAGCCCCCACCTCTCCCTGTGTTTGACAGGCTGCCAGAGGCACAGCTGCATCTGCAACACTGCACCCAGAGCACGCTGCATGCTGGATTCAGTTTCTCTGGGAAGACGGTGATGACCACAAACAAACCTGAGCAGAGAGTGTGTCCTGCGGGACCCAGGTGCAAGAAAAACTCTGGCTCAAGAAATTCTGGTCTGATGCACCCATTTCTTGCATGTGACCTTCCTGTACTGCCAGTCTTAGGGGAGCCAACCTGAAATCAATGAGAAGAGCTGGCATCTCCTTTGGTTTGACTCTGACCTGGCTGTGCTGTGAAAATGGTTTAATTCCCATTTCACATCATCATGTCTTTCAAAAGTACAGAAAGTGAAGTCTCTGCTCTTGTTATGGGTCTCCCTTTGGCCACAGGATTCCCAGGAGCAAAAAGATGAAACAAAGACTAAATCTTGTAGGCAAGCCAAACAAAATGAGGTCAAACATGTTCCATGATTTTAATATACCTTGTAAATTTAATGATGTATGGATAGGAGCATGGTGCAGCTTCTTCACAGTCTTCTGCCCTGACATTTCTTCAGCCCCCTTGCACTAATTCATAAATCTGATAGTGAAAGCTATATATCTGCACAGGTTTTGGCCCTTGGCCTTACATACTGTCTATAGAATTAACAAGCTTCACTGCATTAAAATAAATAGACTCACATGCAAGCTCAAGATGGTTTAAGTCATCTCTCTGGTGTGAGAAGGAGCAGCCACCCATGTTGTAGTTACCACATCTAGGTCAGACAGTTGGGGATGGCAGCTCACAGGCTGCGGATGGACCAGAGGGACTCACACCACTCACAGCTGCAGGGAAAATGTGAATTTAAAGCTTTTAGGGAAAAAAGACCCTGTGCAGGCTGCTACAGACCACAATGTCCTGTGCTTGGGGCTGGGGGATTCCTGGCCAGGTCGAGCTCATGCACTTTATTCTTTGATTTATATGGCTGAAATGGTGATACTGGGTTAAAAGCAGGAGGCACTTACAATAAAATGAGGACACCATAGTCTGGCTTTAAACTGTGCTAATATAAAGTGATTTGCTGCATGTAACATGATGGCATCTCATTCTCAGTTGAGATATAATGAAATTCATTTGGAGCTGTGAATCAGCTCAGCCCCGCCATTTCAGTCCAGTTTAGACTCCCAGAGGACAGACCGGTTTGCTGCTAAGGAAAACCCCAGTCTGCACCAGCACCTTCAAGTGCCTCAAACCAGCTGCCGAGTGCACAGACTCTCAAAGCCTTTTATGCATCCACATCCCAAGTAACCCAATATAAAAAGTTACATAATTCCTCTACCTAGGCTGAAAAATAAAGGAAATTAGTAAAAACGGCTGTGGGTGTAGTCAGGCAGTGGTGAGGTGGAGAGGCTGAGTTCACAGAGCAATCCCTCAGGTCACCACCCGTCAGCCAGGCAGTAGGGATGCTGTTGACCAGCTGAGACAGTGCAATCACTTGAAACATCCACGCATGAGGTTTAAGCTAATTTATTTCAGCATTCCTTGATGAGATGGAAAGCACGCACTTTTACAATGATACAGCTGACCTGTGGTGAAGGAGGAGGAGATGAAGTGCATGAGCTTTTGTATCGCCATCATGTGAGACTGGTACAGGCTACAGGGCTGTGGGGACCTTTCCTCTCCTGATGCCCCAGCTCACCAGGGAGGAGATGTGGGGGCTGGAAGCGCTCTATTTGGAAATGGCTGAGTATCAGGCGGGACCTCCTGCCCTCCTTTGGATGCTAAAGGAAGATTTCCAGGTCTTGAATTAACCTGGGATGTTTTCCTGGTGCTGCCCGACTTCCAAGCTCTGCCAGAATGCAGATAGCTGCAGGTATGTGCACCGCCAACATAGAGCTCTGCTGTCAGAACAGCAAAACCCCATCACCCAGGCAGGCTCCTTCTTCCTTGGCTTTCTCTTCACCTCTCAGTCTCCTGACAGGTACCCATCAATGTTTATATCACATATCATGACACACATGTCCATCTCAGAGATGCTCAGATTGTTGCTGTGTTCTTCGATTGGAGCAACATGGGATGTTTGAGCATTAAGTACTGACAGTTCTTCTGCAAGTTGTTGACTTGATTCTCATTTAGATTTTATTTGTCCTGTGTTTTATCCTTTGGGGGAATTTTTCATCCTTAATTAATCTTGGATCATGTAATATTTTGTAAATGCCTTATCGATTGTTCTAAATGTGCAATCATTTATTGTTTTACTTACTCCATTGGCTGGATGGCATTTTGGTTTTTGAGACCAACTCATCCTGTGCTCATCAATTTGAAATTACTGGAGTTATTCCATGAATTCGCAGATTAATTTTGTCTTGTTAATAGAACAGGATAAAGTCATCTTTTGTAAATAATTTTTTTTCATTTGGTTTCCCCGGAATAAGAAAGGACATGAAATACTAACCAGGCTTTCCTAAGCAAGATCATCTGTATTTTCCAGTCCTTTTGGCTGCGTGATGAGAAACGGCAGTCAGCAAGTCTCTGCTGCAGACTCAGCCTGGCCAGCCAGCAGAGTGAATGGCACAGGGAGACATCCTGGTCAGTGCGTTTGAAGTAAGCTGAGACCATTCCCTGGTAGCAGAGCTTGTTCTCATCAGTTCAGAAGACCTTAAGAAAGACCTGGTGCAATGCAGATATCCCTGGTGCTCCCCATAAGGCAGAGTTCTGTCATTTGGATCTCCAGGATGTCTGGCGCATCGCATACTCTTAGTCCCTGAATTTCAGAGATTTCACCTGTTAGCAAAAACATGACTGACGTCACTCAACAGTTGAACCATGATATTATTAACTTCTTTTTTTCATGTGGATGTTTTCTTTGTAATGGCTTGAGCGAGGTCCCCAGCTGACGGCAGCTCTGCGGTGGCAGTCCCAGTGTTGGTGGAGGCACAGCTCTTTGCAAAGCAAGGTTGCAGACTGTGATACCTAGCTCTGGTCTGGCAACGGATGAGAAAGGGGAGATGCTTTCATCTCACTAACTGAAAAAAAAGATCTTGCTTCTTATTTATAAATACACTTCACAAATTTCCACCTGTCCTCTCTGCTGTATTAAACAACCTATGCTATATTCTAGCTTCTGCCAGTGAAGATGTAGAAAATATTATGATTCTTCATCATCTGCCTAGGAATAGAACCTCCCTGGGCTCAGGCAGCTTGAAGCACATGGACAGAGGCAGCCCTGCAGCACTGCGGATTTTGGTGATGTTCTGGAGAACTCTGAACCCAGTTACGATCCTCTTCCCGATTCTTCCTTATTCTTAGGGAAGCCACTGCCTGTGAGATAAAATCTACCTGTAATATCTCTGACAACAAATGGTTTAGGAAGGCTACTGCACCTTGAAGATGTGGCAGCATGTTCACATATCAAGACCTGATCCAAAGTCCATTAAAGCCAGTGGGGTTATTCCCATTGACATCTGCAGGCTGAAGATCAGGAGGCTTTTTGATCTAGACCTTTTCCCAGGAGTAGGGTATTAGCTTTGAAATGTCTTCTGTCTCTCAAAAAAAAAATCCCATCCTAAAAGGTGAAATTACTTAACTCACTGTGTATGTCAGCCTTTAAAATAATCTGCATCTGGTTTTCTTAATGTGCAAGTGGTCTCTGCAGAAACTACAGATTAACCAGGGTTAGGCAAAACTCCACCTCCCAGCTGCAGAGCAGAAGTGCATTCCTGTTGCTAATGGAAGAGTTAAGAACATAACTGTCCGAGCAGCTGCCTGCTTAAAATCTCTGGGAAAACCTGAGGCCAGAGCAAATATTTTCCATTTCTTGCAGAAATAAAAATAAAAAATAAAAATCTGAAAACACTTTGTTAAAGGCCAGATCAGAGCAAAATATTTAGATCTGGTTTTAAAATTACTTTTTTACTAATTCATTTTAATTGGATGCTGATAAGTTTAGTCTCAGTGGACCTGTCACTGCAGCAGCTGAGAAGAGGGGAGCCCCGCTCACCCTGTGCTCTGGTGCTCCCCACAACAAATGCGGTTATTAAGTTAGAGGCACATTTTGCAGACAGTATTAGGTAATGTGGAAAGCACTTGGGAACTTGGAGTGAATCACACTGAACAAGGTGAGAGAGTGGAGGATTTCAGGGTGGTTATTTTCAACACATCAGGACTAAAATGAGAGCTATCATTTTTAACATTAGCCACTGATGTCGTTGTAGCACCTGCTTGAAAGCTGATGGGGTTTCAAACGACCTGCAAAAAAGGTGAATATTCTCCTGTGTAGCAACCCATGCACTGGCGATGTACAGTCTGGTCAGATGCTGCCACAGCAAAAGGGGGTTAACCAGTTCGTGGCATGATGCACCCTCCATGCAGCAGAAACAGTAACTGTTCAGTTGCTACTTGTGAGGGAAGCCTGGGCTTGCAGGAAGATGCAATGAGACTCCTGCTCTTGTTTTCTCTTCAGATATACAGAGATGTGGTTCACCAGTCATGTGTGGCATCACCCATCTGTCCAGGGGAAATGATGGGTAGAGAAGGGCTGGGGGATAAATGCCTCTTGGCTCCTTCTCTCATGAGTTGCGTCCCTCTCAGGGAGAAGTATTTCTGGGGAAGGTTTGTCTTTGCTTAATCAGAGAACATTGTGGGTTGTTTCTGTGATATTAAAATCTCTCCTGATTTTCTAGGGGTATTCTGTTAATTAGTAGGTTTCTCCTCCCAACTATGCTGTAAATGGAAAGAGTACATACTAAACCGATTGCCCTACTTATGTAGCTACTCAGAGGAATGCTAAGATGAATTAACATGCATAGGAGAAGGCTTATGACCCTGAGAGACAGAAGAACCTGAAATAACCTTAATATCCTGTCAACTTGCATTACTGAACCCCAGTGAACAAGAGCCTATTTAGTAGTCTGTCTTGGAGGGAAAATTCATGTCTTTTATCTGGCTTATTCCTCCCTCTTTTCAAATGGAAGCGTTGTTTTTATCTCTTCTGGCTTTATTTTTATGAGGTACAATAAAGCTGTGTCACCCCCCTGTATCTCCCCATCCTAAATAACACTTCCACCTTCAGAGACTGGCTCAGCTCCCAAGAAATGCCTTCCTCATGCTATTGTGCAGTGAAAACCATCTAGCCAGGCAGGGCAGAGGGAGCTGAGCTAACCCTGTGCGCTGTTGCGGCGGCACATTGTGTCCACATGTGACACTACCAATGTCATCCCTCTGCTTCTGAGTGCTCTGTGCTCCTGCAGAGCCAGTGCTGGGCAGCGTGGAAGCACCACGCTGGGCAGAAGGAAGGTGAGCTGCCTTAAAATTGTACAAATCCCCTCTTCAAATATTGTGTTGTGGATTTCAGAGGTGCCCCACTGGAGCCCTGTCTAAGCTGTAAGGACCGGGATTACCTGCACCACTGCCTGCTCTTTGTGACCATGAGCGCTGAAGTCCAGATGAGATTTCACCCAAACCCCAGATTTTCTGCTGTCCCCAGTTTTTCAAAGCTGACTATGTGGTTCACCTAAATGTTTGATCCTGCTGGAGAGCTTGGTTGTCATCAGGCTCCCCTTTTCAATGCACAGCCCTCCTAAGGCCCTACAGTTACATAAAAAATTTTAAGAGTAATAATACTCTTAATGAAATATCCATCCCCACAGACCTTTGTTATACATTTAACACCTGTGAAGGTCACTAGAGCCCATGAAGCTAAATGCGCCCTTCTGGGCTGAAGTGACAACTGCTGCTGCTGTTTCAGTCCCCAAATCCCCTGCATGCTGGAGACAACCAGCCCTGGCCACAAGCTCTCCACGCTCAGAAGCATCGCAGATGGCACACCAGCACCAGAGGGGTACAATTTAATGGGAGATGCAGTAGTGCTCCTGTGGCAGACAGCATCTTCATCACCATTAATAATTATTCCTCCTTCCCTCACCTTTCCACTTGGGGTTTAGCTCAGCCCTGATAAAAGAGGGGTTATTGCTTTAATTAAAAAATAGTAATTTAAAAAAAAAAAGGTCAGAAATGCATCTCACAATTACAGAGTTCAGTCTAATTAGGACTCAAAACCACACATGTAATTGCCTTATGTGCCTGCTCCTGAGATTCCCTTTCAGTGTTGAATACATGCGGAGCGCCTACCCTGATAAATGGTGTTTCTCTTACAGTTCACAGGGAGCAAAACTTACCCTAAAGAGGCAGAAACACAGAGGAAAGAGCCAACTCATGCTGCCAGTCCCCCAGGAAGTTCTTCCCCCAGAACAGGGAAAACTGGAAGCAGAAAGCAGCCCCAAGATTTGGGACAAGGTCCCTGTCTGTGGGGTGTGTAAATGTACTGAGCATAGAAATAGGTCAGAGATGAAGCAATGCATTCTCCAGACACCTTGCTTTCCTTGCTTAAACAGAGAAAACACCAAGAGCTGCATTTCCATTCAAAGCAAAGGCCTTTGGGCTTGAAAGCCCTAGTAGCAAATGCATAATAAGGGAAAGCAACAAATCTAAGTATTTATCCTGTATGAAGGAAATTAGAGAATACAGTGAAGAGAAAACCTCATGGGGGACGCATACAGTATTTATTCAGGCTACAATCTAACTCTGTGCCTGCTGAAGGAAATAATTCATTTCTCACCAAGGACAACAGTAAGACTCCCATTTAACAGGGTAACAACACTCCTACCCCAGCCATTGCTCACTGCCTATGGGGGCAGTGACTACTGCCCACCCAGCCCCTCACCACCCTGTGCAGGATTTGGTGCCCAGGGAGGGGGCACAGGGGCTGTTCTCTATTATATGTGCAACATGTAATACCATGGCACAGGATGAGAATATTTTTTTAAAGAGGTATTTGGAGCTGCAGGGTGTGTATTTTCCATTTGAAGTGACTGAGCATTCACCTCACCTCTCATGGCCTTAAAAGCAAGTGTGAAGACAGGGTGAGGAGGCTGCAGGATCCAGGACAAATATTTTGGCACTTACTCTGCAGAGGCAGGAGGATGAGAGTGTATGAGAAGAGGCAGGAGGAGCTGAATTAAAAGGTCAGCCAGACTCTCTCAGCCCTGCTCCTCCCCTGGTTGATGAAGATGCCTTCTTTACATCATAACCTGTCAAAAATGTAAATGCAATACATCAGCCTGATGTAGTAACTACAGCCAGAGTGAGAAGAACATTACTGGGGTGCCGCCAGATGTGGGGGAACGCCTGGCTGCAGCACTTGAGTCATCCATGCAGTTCTCAGCACACACATTTTGTTTGAGTCCAGTCGTCAGCTGTTTATTGTGTTTATTTTGTCTCACATTGCCAGAATGCAGTTATGGCATTGCCAAGTATATTTCCATAGTCTGGCCAGCTTACCTGTCTTTGAGGGGTGAGCAGTGGCACAGCTTGCACCATCCTGGGTTAAAAGCTGACTACTGCAGGTTCTTACATTTATGCTTGAGGGTCTAGAAAACTGACGCAGCAGAGAGTGGTAATAATAGAAAAATCATAATGAACTAAGAAGCTGCAGAGCCCAAAGTGTGAGATGACAAATTGCTTGTGAAATTGCCCAGAAGGAAGAGGCAGATAAAGGTGGAGAAATTTCTCTTGACTTTGGTTGGTTAGAAAGGAGATGGAGAACTCAACTGTTGATTCATTTGTAGGTTTCATACCAGCCTTTTCCGCTCAAATTGCCTTTAAAACCCCACCAGGGTTATGGAAAAACCCTTTGTGAAAATTCACATTGATATAATAATTTTCTAGGTTAATCTTTTTTTCCACTGCAGCTCAAACCAGCAGACGCTTTATTCTGGACCCTTCCCATACAGAGCAGCACATGAAGTCCACTTGTGGTCCAGCAAAATTGCTGGGAAATTTGGGAATGATCAGAAGCCCCTTGTCTGACTTTTCTCTTTTTTAATAGTTGCTCGACAAGAAGAATGTGATGTGCACACCTACTTGCGCACAAAACATATAGGAACACTGACATTGCTGGGAAATAAAGGCAACGAGAGAAAGCAAAAGACTGAGGCGGGAATGAAGCAGCAGAGACAGCCCCATCCCGGCAAGCTGGTAGGCAACTAAATAATTGAAATAGTATTTGCTGTCATGTTCCAATGTTTTCATAGTGTCCCTCATGAAAAACACTGCACATTATAGTGCTATAAATCCTTATTATCTACGTCTTCACAACCAGAAGCTTCCCATTACCCCAAAGAAGGGAGAATCCCATGAGACACGTTAACGGCATTGAAAACTCCTTCTGTTATCTTAAACCTTGATTAATCAACCTTATTTAGTGCATGATAGTGGGATAATTGAAGATGTCCCTATATTAAAAAAAAAAAAAAAGTGCAGTAAGTACTTTAGCATCTGCAGCTCCATTTCCTTATTACATTGATATTGATGCTTCCTGGAAACTGTTGTGAAATCCTCTGTTAAGGGACAATTCCACTGATCTATATTTTCAGGCATGTTAGTAGGGGGTTCCTGTTTGTAGCATCTTTAGCAGGAGCAAGGGATTGCTGCTTCTCACAAACCCATCTGTTCCTGCTGCTCATTCACAACCTGGAGCCACAGACTCCTGTCATCTCCCTGTCATATCGAAAAATAATAATTGTGGGAGGACAACATAATGGATTGCTCACCGGCACATTTCTGGATATTAAAAGTGCAATTTGGGGGTTGGATCCAGAAAAATGGCAAATTATTTTTATGAATTTAATATAAACATGAGCAAATTGGGCCTGATCCTGACCTCACTTGCATCTACATTCCCTCACAGCTCACAGAGCTGGCTGGTATTTCTGGAATACGAAGTCTTCTGTGACATTTTTCACCACAGAGGTAATTTGGAGAGAAAAGTTCTGTAATTTTTCTGGGTTTTTTATTTTTTTTTCTACTTCCTTTTTGGCTCTTTTTCTTATTCTAGCAAACCTACACAAGAAATCTGACCAGACTTTTGCACAAAGAGAACAGCATTTTGTGATATCTTGAAAGCACGTTGTCAGGCAACAGAGGAACACAACAGAGGCTATTAGGGCCAAGAGATCTGTGACCCAGACAGTTTGTCCTTTGAATTGCCATGGTCCATCAAATTCTGCTGCTCCAACTGATTGCTGTGAAAGAAATTTTGCCAGTGACACTTTGTATGCAAAAAATGGAATTTCAGCAGTTATTATCTTGAAGCTCTTAAAAATTCATTTTGAGCAAGATACTTAGAAAATAATTAAACTCCAATAGTATAAGCCAAAGGGAAAGCATCCTGTTTCTTCCCACTTTTTTCTTTCCTCTGTGAAAATCAAGGTGAACCAATACTCTTTCCCTTTTTTCAGACACTATTTTTTCTTTGAATAAAGATATAAGGGAACACAGGAGGGAAAAAATGTCCCTTTTCAAATTGCTGAGGCTTTTTACAGTGTTTTATGCTTTCCAATTACCGTTGTTTTCCGTGTCTTCTGAGGCCTGAGGATGGAGCGACAGAACTGATGGACAGGGGTAGAGCAGTTGATGTCATCTACCTGGACTTGTGCAAAGCATTTGACACTGTCTCATATGACATCCTTGTCTCTAAGTTGG
>JANRGW010048562.1:0-10914 GCA_024733675.1 Psilopsiagon aymara
TGTAGTGAGAGGACAAGGGGTAACGGGTTCAAACTTAAACAGGGGAAGTTTAGATTGGATATGAGGAAGAAATTCTTAACTGTAATGGTGGTGAGGCACTGGAATGGGTTTCTCAGGGAAGTTGTGAACGCTCCATCCCTGGCGGTGTTCAAGGCCAGGTTGGACAGAGCTTTGGGTGACGTGGTTTAGTGGCAGGTGTCCTTGCTCATGGCAGGAGGTTTGGAACTAGATGATCCCAAGGTCCTTTCCAACCCTAACTATACTATGATTCTATGATTCTGTTGGTAAAATTGACCCACTCATCATCATCTCCTTCAAGATCTGTGTAAGAGTAGCACATTTGCTGTGGTGGTGGTATTTCCTCTGCATTTATAGTGAAAAAATTCTTTTCCTTGACTGTATTCATAACTGGTTTTGCGTCCAAGGGAGAAGAGTTAGAAGTGCTAAAGAACTGTTGAAATATCGGACCTGGCATCCAGGCACAATAGCTGCCTTGGGGTGCCCCAAGTGAGAGAGGTTCAAGGACATAAGATAGTTGCTACCTTTTCCTGGGTGATAACTTCCTGCTTTCTGAGTCTCAGTGAAACTTGCACAGGCTTCAAGATTTTTATGCGTCCTGTTTTGCCAGATCAAATATGAAGAGCATCCTGCACTGCACTGGTACTGGAACTCTTACTCCAACCTGGGTATTTTTTTAATGGTGCCTTCTTTTCAGTGTCATTTAGAAAATGCAATTTGTAGGGTTTGGTTTGTTTTTTTCTAAAACTGCTTTCCCATAATTTTAAAGCCCTGTGCAATTTATATGACTGAGGCAAATAGCATTAGAAAATGGCACGGTTTAGCTTGAAAGACCTCAAATTTAAGAGAAAAGGATAAAAACTGAGGATGCTGGTGGTCCAGGGTCCATGCGTTTCAAACTGGACCATGGAAATGGTCAAAGTGTATCACTAAGGGTCTGTAGGTATGCTTTGGATCTGTAACTATGCTTTACGTTACTTCTGGATCTATATTTGCCCAAATAAACTTGAAGGCTGTTTTTCTGTACTGGTGTCAGTCTTTGCTGACAAGACTTGCTATCAAGATTTATCCCACACCATCGCAACTTTTAACTAGTGGTGGTTGATATCTTTGTTTCAAAAATTCAGTACTGTTCTTGTCTTTCTTAATGGAGATATCCACAGCTGGAAGAAGATCTTAATATTTTGAGATTATGTCGTTCAGAAGGTCTTGGGTTTGTGAATTCCTTTTTTTTTCTTTTTGCCTCCTGTTTTATACTAATGATTGTTGAAGCAGCAAAAGCTGAACACTCCAATTTCGACAAAATACATTACTTTAGGAATAGCAGATACTGGGATGTTGCAGTTTGGATGCCCCACCACTTAGACGGCTTTAGAAGAGGCTAGTAACTACCTAGTAACTAGATAGTAACCACCCAATTATAACTGTGGAGGTAACTGAAACCTTGGCATAAGCAGTCTTCACTGAATATACTTGAAAACAAAGCAGGTTTTTTGTTTATAAAAGCTTTGAAGCAAACCTCTTTAACAAGCTGAATACATTTAATGTCTGAGAGCTCCAACGAAACTCCAATTGACTTTAATTTGGCTCATACTTTGGCAGGAAAGGAGAAAAGCCTTTGAATGACCTTTGCTTATTCCCTAGAGTGTAAACAATTGAGATAGATATGAGCAGATCCACATTCGCTGCAGGAGCCTTTTTGTCCTCTCAGTGTGTAATGAATGTGTAACTCACATTGGTGTCGATTGCAATTATGTACATGCACTGGGAGGGAACAAAATTTTAAATTGGTAACTCTTCATAAAATCTTATTACAACTGTTCTATAGGCCATTGTTCAATGCAGTCAGTTAATAAGCATTAGTCAAACTCCTGTTGGGGCAGTAGCAAAAATACGAGTAGAACGTTTAATAGAAACTTGTGGCTTAATTACTTTCCAAAGAGAAGAGAGTTCAGCTAAAAGATCTGTTTTGTAATAATTTTTTCTTTATATTATCTGTCACTTAGGACTGGTTTTGCTAGTGAATACCACCAGATGTGAAAAGCTCATTTAAGCACTGGATTAATAAAAAATTCATAGAAAAAACAAGGTGAGAGAATACAAACCTGCATGGTTAAGAATTCCAGTTATGAAATGTATGGGCAATCTTCATTTTACCCCATAATGAATAATGCATTATATTATAGCCTTTAATCATGTTATTGTATACTATTTCTTGAATAATACAATTTTCTTCAAAGTGTTTTAAGTACTGATTTATGCAATTTTTGTAGTGCTATCTTTTACTCAGTATATACTAGGCAGAATACAAGAAAGCATTTTGTATTAAATCCCATAGTATGCTAACGCTGCTCAATGAATTTATAAATAAATCACCCTTTCTGGAACACTGAAATCTTTGGATTTCAGACAGCCTTACAGGTGACTGAGACATAATTCAGCAGTGTTTTAATAATTCCTCTAGGTTCTAAGTACCTGACCCTGCCACAGCATGCATTGTTTTCATGGCCAAACAGATGTTTTAAAGTTAAGAAACAATCACAGCTCTAATACTGCTAATGTATAATAAGTATACCATGCAGATAACTCTATTTATAGAAAAAATTGATTATGAATATGTGCATACCAATAACACATAGCCTGTGAATCTGGAGGCAACACATCTTCAGGTCTTCCCTCTGCTTTTGAAGTTTAATAGACTCCTTATCACAGGAATACCTAAGTTCTGCCTGGTACCAGGCAGCTGCAGAGCCAGCGGTGAGTGGCGGGAATGCAGAAACTGAGATCCCTCCCTCTCTATGCTGCACCACAGAAACTAAAGTGGTTGTCAGATGAGGTAGAAAAAGCACTTTCCCTTGTAGTAGCTGGTACCATGGAAAAGACAGGGGGAAAGCATTTGTGCACTCACACACTCGCGCATGTTTGCTCTTGATATTCCTCTCTAGTAAATGCTAGAGCAAAAAATACGAGACACACTTCTGTGGTGTGGAAACCCACAAAACAAACTTTTCAAAGCACACACCAGGATTAGTTTTGTGTTGTTGATACTTTATTGCACACTCCATGCTAGTGCTAGAGCATGCTGTTCTGCTGCTAAAGAACTTTGCAGTGGAAACGCCACAGGTGAGTGTCCAAATATTACTTGGTACAAATATTTTCCCCTTTCTATTCTGTAAGGGTGGTTTTATCTATTTATATTCATTAAAGCACGTGTCTGCATTTTGGATTTGCTAGGGGATGGCTAATCCTGTTAAGGTAGAACCAGCACAAGGAGGACACAATTATCCTAAATCATCTGTATTTTGTACTATAATTATTTTCATCATGCCCTTCACCAGGCATATAAAATTAAAGAACCAGTTTAAAGAAACTCTTGTAATCCATTCATAAATAAATTAAGCTTTACAGCTTTTCTTCAGTCTACTTACATGATTACACCACTTTGAATCTCAGCACCCTTCTGGCTAGATCAGATGTCATATTGTAAAGTCTATTTAAAAATGTTATTTTGAATAAGCTTGACACGCATTAAATGGGGTAAAAAATTGTTTTCTTATAAGCCAGGAAGAATGCATACTTGATTAAATATCAAAGACCAAAATTTACAAAATAATACCATCAGAACAGAAGCAAGTTCAGCCTACAAGCATTAAGGGAAGACATGATTAAACTGATTACGATGCACAGCATTACTCATTGTTACTATATAATTCTGCTGTCTGCTCAAGTCTCTAATCTACTGTAAAAGTAAGATATTTGGTTCATGGGTTAATATATAACATCTGGAACAAAATAATTACTGCAAACGAAATTGAGAACTGTGACAGAATTTTCATGCATTTATACACATACATATTGGAATCAAGTGTTCACTAGATAAATCATATTAATACAACTCTTTGGTAGTCATCCCATCAGACATACATTGGATGAACCTTTTGCATAGCTCTTTCTTGCTTCTGTTTCTGTTACAACTTAAAAAAATTAAAACAGTAAAGCTGAATGAATGTCGGTCAGACACTGAGTTTGGCTGCCAAATTCTAAGAAATTAATGGCCTGCTGATTTTCTACAAAAACCTTCTCTCTCATAGCTGTGGTTAGCTCAGATAAAGTAAACAAAGCAGGTGGGCAGGAGCATATATTTACAATAAATTTGTTGAGTACAGTTTCATATACAGCAAACACAAACATAACAGTTCATATCATTAACTTTTCTGTTGAGTGGCCCCACTTAGTACTCTCAATTTGTATATGATGCATTTTGCAGAAATTGGAACTGATGATGTTTCCGTTCAAGTGAAATTAAACAAGAGTTTTCAAAAGTTTTCCTGTAGCAATGATGATCTAGACAAAAGCTCAGACACAGACAGGAACAAGAACTGATCTCACAGCTGACTCATCTATACTCTGGGTGTAAGTGTGCAGAAGTAAACAAGGTTGTTTGCTGTTTCCTGGAAGTTGATATTTCTTGATCTCTGGAAAGTGGTCAGGGGATAGCAGCCTGTCAATTTGTGCCACCTCTTCTGCCTTCTGAGTATCATAAACTGAAGTAGCACAGTTCAGAGAGGGAGAAATCCATAGCTGAAACAGGCTTGGAACCACTTCTGGCTATTAGGGTCCCTTCTACTTAAGTCAGCCAGTATTTTTAGGTAAGGAGGTTCTGATTTTGCAAGAGAAGACTTAAAAAGCAAGGCAAGGCACCAATTTAGTGTTTAAGATTGTTTTTTTTTCATCATGAGTAGAGGCTGCCTTTGGTGGAAGGGTACTCTTGGGATATTCTCTTGAAATACATCACATATAATCCATGTTGGTTTAGCAATTTAAGCCGTAAATGACACCCGAATGATAGGATTTATTCAGATTCATATCTAAATTGTCAGAAGAAAATATGAAAGGAGGGATAAGAAGAATTTTGTGACTTTTTTGAATACTATTTTCTCTCCTGCTTGCCAGCCCCTCCCAGTATGAACCACATACCGGGGCTGAAGGTTGAGGCCTGAATGAGTAGCTCATTTCAACCTTTTTTCCTCCTCCTACTCCACAAGGAGATCTGGACAGGTTGAAGTACATATAACTTTATATTCATATTTTCCCCTTATTTCCAATGTTATCTTATTGCAAAAGCCAGCTATTTCAATTTTATTTGTGTGAAATTCTCCCCTATTCTGTAATGGCTTCACTGGCACCATCTGAAGAGTAGAGAGCTATAAAACACCTAAATAGGTCTCATGGCATAGGAAGTTCTTGGGAAAACCAGAAATCTGATGGTAATGCCCGAAACCAAAAGCTGTACTCATGTGAGCCGCCTGGTAAAACTGAAGTAACTCCTTATGTGATGAAATTGTAAAGCTATCAAATAAGAACAAATTTTCAAATGAATTTTAGTGTATTCTTTATTTTGTATCTTTGCAGTGCAAAGAAATTACACTGGCAAATGATATTACAAGGAACTTTATAATACAAAGATAATTATAGGCATCTATTTTAAATTATTATATATGTGATATATTATATACATTGAAATGTTCAGAAAGTAAGTTTCAGATTTAAGAAGTAAACTGAGTACAAAATTATATTTACAATACATAATTCCATTCAAGAGAAATTATGTCCTCCCTCCAGCTGGGCTTATTATTATTTAAAAGCAAAAACTACGTAATAGAGAACAATAAAGACTTCTATGCATTTCTGCTGAAGTTTTGAAATACTTAGGCAAGTAATATGAAAAAAGAAGGAAGGATGTGAAAATATTTTGAATATACACAAAATAAAGCTGTACTGACAAATGCTTTGCTATATCTGTGAATGTCAGATATAAAAATGTTACTTGTATATATGTATATGTTTACAAATTATGTAAACATCATTTATTTTCATATTGAAAAGCCAGCTATTGCCTTGTCCTAACATAAATAAGGCTATCACTGTTATCCATTGAAAGGGACTTATTAACGTAGTTCTGAGTTAAACAGGATTAATTTACAGGTTTTGATCCTTTACATAATTTGTTATGGTACAGTTTAAAAACCAGGCCAGTTGGTTTCTTATCCTTAGCTCATCTTGCAGTCATGTTGGATTACCTTCAAGTTTTTGTTTTGGCTTTTTAACCATCACTATAATTGGATGTTTTACATAGACTGTACTCTTTATTAATTTATATCTGGCAGTTTATTGAAATACACTTGGCATTGTTAACAAACATCCAGCAATTATGATAATTTGACATACCATTTTAGAAAGTTATATTGAATTTTTTCTTCTTATAGACACTAATTGCATATTTGAAGTGATGTATTTTGTTTCCTTCAAAGCAGGCTTCTGGATCACTTATTTATCATCATTTGAGAAAGAAGTATGATCTTATTTCTTCCATTTCGTAGACTTCCAAAAAAGCATACACAGTGCAAACAAACACAAATTATGTGCCATCAACTGCTCTAAAACCACTTACATGGAAACAGGGTGATTCTGTCCTATTTTCTGCCCAGTAGTTAGTACTTAAGAAACTCAGGTGGAATAGAGAAATGACTGAATTAATTCTTACTGGAAATAATATACCACATTTAGTATGATTATCAATCTTTGCTATATGCCTGGGGAACCAAAGGGATGTGTTATTCATTCTCTTCACCAGAGGAGCAGCATTTCCCTCTTATCTTCCTCCACATCCCAGTACCATTTTACTACAAGCCTCCCCGTCCTATCCCTTGACTCCCATTCATTTGCCACACTTCTGCAGTTAGAAATGTGCTGTGGGAGATAGCAAATGAGTGACACTGGAAAGAATCACATCCATGCAACTCGATGTACACAGCTCATTCAGAAACTGCTGCACATCAGTGGTTGTACTCATAGCTCTGGTTCCTTCAGAAGAAGGGGACTTTGGGAAGTGCAGTGCACATTCCTGCAAAGTGCTTCCAAATGGTCTCCTTTTCTGCAGAACTGTGAATCATGCCTCACCATTGGGTGTGCATTTAATAGATACTCAAGTAGTGGATGAATGACAACTTAGATACAGAACTCAAAAAAACTATACTTTTTTTTCCTTTTTTTTTTAAGTAGAATTAGGATGAGGAAGAACTGTTACAAAAATTACTGACATCAAGAACTTTCTCATGCACGTGCTAATTAATGGAAAAGTGGTGAAGGATGCACTGAAATCTGACCCTCTCCTCCCCCCCTTCCAGATACAGATGGGATGACCTAAAACCCTCTGAATTAGAGGAAATAGTTACTTTGAGCCCTTAGAATTTCAAGAAGAGAGGTATTTGAGTGGCTATTGCTGTTACTTAAGTTAGCATCAGTAAAACACTATTTTCAGCCCTGAATAAATAAGTTTTGTTTGGTGCTTCCATGGAATCACCATGGGGAGCAACATGTCACTGAAGCCTCTAGGCATGTGGAGTTGTAAGGAATGATGGAGTAGATACACAAAATTTTCATTATTACATCTCTCACCATAATTTTTTACAACCCCAACCCCAATTAAGGGCAGGTTATTTTGAAGAACTTGGTGCAACTTTCATTTAGCTTAAGGATATAGCTATTTAGCATTTCAAATATCTGTGAAGAACAGAAAATGGCTTCTAGCAGCTAAATCTTGGAAAGCAGACTTCCAAGTAAGTTTTCTTCAGTTAGATAGCTTACATAAATGTTGTTACTTTCTCCAACAAAAAAAAAAAGAAAAAAGACAATGAACATTTATGTGTATTTTAAAAGCATGTGATGTCACAAAACCCATGTTAACAGCCTCATTGGAAAGACGCCTGCAGTATTCAGTGACTTCTGCATTAGGAACTCTGTGAGCAGTCCTGAGATTCCCCACACTTTTAAGCAGGTGGCAGTGTAGGTTAGAGAGACATAGATCCTTCCTGCAGCTGGTAGAAATTGTGCTTTCCATTTTCTCCATTTATCTTAAACCAAGGTAACAACATATAGCAGTTTTATTGGGCTCCTTTCTAGATGGGAACAGGCACAAATTTTAAAAAGCATGCCTTTGTTGGTTCAAAACAATTCCATTATTTCCAGATGCAGCTTTATGAGCTTTATTTCTCAAAGTGAGATAATGCAGTAAGAGACATAACAACCTCTCTTTAATATGTCAGTAGGAGGACCTATCTTCTGAAGAGGTCAGAGGATGTTACAGTGCAGTGATTCAGCACCAACCCTCAATGTTTATTGTTAAACACTGTCAGTTTTAATAAAAACAAATTCTGCGGTCTTTCTTCTGCTGGACCATCATTTATACTATTGACTCCGCAGGAAAGACAACAGATTTAACTTATATTTGTATGTTTGGACTGATTTTTCAAGTTATTTCAATCTTTTGTGAATGCTTTAATATTCAGCATTTGCACCTACGAATAGCAAGTAGATTTTTTTTTTCAGATATGTCCCACACTATTAAAGTGTCATGGTTTAAGCTCAGATGGTAACTCAGGACCACGCAGCCACTCTGTCACTCCTCCCTTCCTCCCCCCTGCTCCCAGAGGGATGTAGAGGAGAATCGAAAGAATATAACTCCCATGGGTTGAGATAAGAACAGTCCAGTAACTAAGGTATAACAGAAACCACTGCTGCTACCACCAATAATAATAAAGGAAGTAATAAGGGAAGAGAATACAACCACTCACCACCTGCTGACTGATACCCTGCCCGACCCGAGCAGTGATCTAACGCTTCTGGGTAACTGCCCCCAGTTTTTGCATCCTGGGCATGATGTGCTATGGTATGGAATACCTCTTTTGTCAGTTTGGGTCAGGTGTCCTGTCTCTGCTTCCTCCCAGCTTCCCCTCCTCCCTGGCAGAGCATGAGGCTCAGAAAGTCCTTGGTCAGAATAAACATTAGTGAGCAGGAGCTACAAACATCGGTGTTATCAGCACTGTTCCCAGGCTGAAAGTCAAAATCACAGTGCTGCACCAGTTACTAAGAAGGAGAAAAAATGACTGCTACTGCTGAACCCTGGACATAAAGTAAACAAACAAAATGCAGCAAGTGAGTTTCACTTAATGAACAGCAAGTGACTTTGATTTCTTGCTAGTGCAGGAGTAGAACATCTCCTTTTCAGAAGCAATTTTTGAAGATGACTACAAACATAGTAAAAGTACCTGTCATGGAGTAGCAGGTTCTTTCACTTGGGAGGTAGAAGAAATGTGTGTGTGCAAATACTTTTTGTGGAAGTGAAGCAGTGTTCAGGTGGACACATTTCCAGACAGGAGAATACAGCTGGACCTAAAATTGAAGGAAAAACGGTAACTTGTTTATTTTGAGAGTGCAGGATGAGCAAAAAAGATTTCTTTGGGAGCATTGGTTTCCAGATTGTTGAAACAGATTTAATTATGATTTACACAAAATTTAGGATTTTCCAGTGGGAAGCAACTGAAGTGGTGAGGAAGCATCCTGCTTCTTGTTAGGGTGTTGCAGAATGCACAGAACCAGAGGGTAAACAGTAGCGGGAGGAAGGAAAAGCCATAGTGGAAGCAGAGGAAAAAGTGTTCTGTACTCGCTGACAGGAAGCCTCAGCTGCTCATTCAAACTCATATGACCAAAATGCTTTAAGGACTGTAGTGTGTTCAGCAGTTTCTTCGGTCACCATATGTGCTTCAGAGGGGCAAGTTATTCTCTTCCTCCTCTTCACCAGCGTGACTCCGCAGTGACATCTTGGGTTTAACAGGAGAACCTGTAACTGAGCAATAGGGAAGCATTGAGGGAAGGACATGAGACTGAGACTTCGGAGACTGGCAAAGCTGGGCCTCATCCCTGCTCCATCACTGCCCATCTGTGGGGTCTTGTGTAATTACATTCCTGTTCCAACTCCCTGTGTGCAAAAAGAGAAGTACCTCCTTCCAACGTGTTGGAGTAAGGAGATTGAAACATCCCCTTGTAAACTGCCTGCCATTATCTTCTTCTCTAAACCATGGGGAAGAGAAATAAAACCAATTGGACATGGAAACTACACAATCTTGCCTCTTTGGTATCTTCACAAACTCCCCACAGCCTTCTCCTCACACTCCTCCTCCTCACGCCCACTCGGGTCTTTTCGGAGTAGCTTCCAAGACCGGAGCCAGCTCCCGCCGCAGGGACATTCGCTGCGGGAACTCCTTCCTGCCTCTTCTCTCCAAGGAAGCAGAGGTCTTCCTCTCCCCTTCCCCGCCTCACCACAGACACCTGGAAGAAGCCGGCACCTCCGTAAGGGGCGAGACCCCACAGCCAGAGGGACGGTGCACATGGAAATCCCCTCACCACCCCCCCCGACTCACGACCACACCGCGCAGACACCCCCCGCACACCCGGAGACACCCATCACACACACACCCTGCTCACACACACACACACACACACACGCTCACTCGCGCCAGACCCCCCCCCGGGGGCAAACACGCAGACACAGACACGCGCACGCACCAGCCTCCACTCGATAGCCCCCCCCTCAATCCCACACCGATGAGGCGCATGCGCAGTGGAGGGCGCGGAGCTGTCCGAGTACTGAATTTCCAGCGCGGTGCGCTCCCGCCCGCCTCATTCCAGCACAGGCGCCGGGGTTCCCCGCAGCCCCCGCCCGGTCCATTCCTCCCTCCCTTCATCCTTCCCTCTATCCCTTCCTCCCTCCCTCCCTGTCCCCCCGGCAGCGCCGACGCCTCCCTGCCCAAAGAGAGGAAAAGCAGACCGACCCAGTAGCCCCGCCGCCAGTCATAAATACTAATTTTCAAAGCGAAAGGGGAATAAAACGTACCAGCCACAGAACGGCTCTCAGCGCTATTCCCTTTTCTTGATGCTCCTTGCATAGCTGGGTTTCCTCTTCCTTTCCTTCTTTCCTTTCCTTTTCTCTCTTTTTTTTTTTCTGTTTTTGTACTTTCCTTTTTTTTTTTTTTTTTTAAATTTAATTTCGTCGTCGTG
>JANRGW010048565.1:0-23579 GCA_024733675.1 Psilopsiagon aymara
GGGTTGGAAAGAACCTGAAGATTATGTGGTTCCAACCCCCCCCTGTCATGGGCAGAGGCACCTCCCACTAAACCATGCCACCCAAGGCTCTGTCCAACCTGGCCTTGAAAACACTGCCAGGGATGGGGCAGCCACAGCTTCTCTGGGGCACCCTGTGCCAGCGCCTCTGCACCCTCAAAGGGAAGAGCTTCTTCCTTATATCTGAATCTCCCCTCTTTCAGTTTAAAGCCATTTAAACTTGTCACTACATGGCCCCTTTTTCCATTTCTAAATGGATAAACCAAGATGTAGAGTGCCATTGCTGGTGGACAGGGCAGAGATAAAGATTGCATTTGGCAGTTTCCTTGCTGTGTAATGGGGATCAGGAGTAATGGAGGAGGCTCATTACCAGTCTTGACGAATTCACACCTACCACATACACGAGCTGAGTATCTTAGCAGTACCCATCACCTCCATGTGTGTTGTGCTTTTACTGAGACACGTTAGTGTTCTTCATTCTTGCTAAGCTTTTAAAGGCATTTAACATTTTGCTAAAGGAGGTGGAATGTCACACTGACAACTTTCTTATTTTAATTGCTTCCAGATTAATATGTACTTAATGTAATAAAATTGGATTGGGCATAGGGGCCTATTCAAATTAGAAGAATAATACAAAATTCATGCCAGTGTGGCGCTATGGGCTGTTAGAAGAGAATTTCCCACACAGTGAACTTTGTGTAATAGACTTTTCTCTGAATTGTGACTATAAAGGCTGCTTTCACAACTGCAATATTAGTATAAACATAGTGGTGCTATGAACTGTATTTATTTATACACACACATACACAAGTTCTGTAGTGTGAACTATAGGGTTCCCTGTTGTGAAATTCCCCTTGCTTAACAACTCTTCTTTTTCTGTATTTGCAGCTGAATAAGGTGTGTGTATTTTGGGAAGTGGTGCTATAAATATGATAAAATCATTGGAATGTGGCTTTAAAATTTTTCTGAGAAGTGTATTTTGGTAACATGATTGGTGCTTCTGTCAGTTCAGGGGACCACAATACTGGTACTTAACTCTTTTACTGTCTTCTTACCTTTTTCTGATGTGTTGAGTGTGAGCTAAGGCCTGTGTCTTGAGTGTATTCAGCTTTTGGAGATTTTCAGTGCTGAAGCCTGGACCTGTGGTCTTGGGCGCGTCTAATTCTGTTTAGAATGAGTATCAGGGGTAAGGTAGAGAAAGACCTATGTAACTTAAATTGATGGGCATAAATGACATTTATATCTGCCTACAGAGCTTGGAATGAATTTGTCCCCCTTGTTGCTAAATATAATAATCAGACTGCATTTTTGAGAGTGAAAGTAAACTCATTTGAGCATAGATACCAGAGCCCTGTAGGCCTTCAAGATATTTGAAGAATACATTTTAGAAGGAGAGACTTTAAGAGCTGATACCTTTTATTCTCACAGCAGCAGACAACAGTTCAGTGTACTTCATGTTCTCTGGGGGTGGGGATGGAGTTGTGCAAATCCACAGTTTTTGCAAGCTCAGCCTGGAAGAACTTAAAAGGGTGAAATAAAAAAGCACAGCGGATGTTATTAGAAATAGTTCTTGGGCAATGTGCTCTTCTCAGCATTTAAGCAGCCACAGTGTGCCCTTGAAGTGATATTACCTTTACCTATTGATCTTCTGGTGAGAGCGGTTTTTGTCTGTTCGATGATGCGGTTACTGCGCCTTTGTGAGATGTTTGGTTATTGGAAGTTTTACAAAAGAAGTATTTTGCAGTTTCTATTTTGTGTTGCTGCTAATCTGTATCCATATTGCTGCTTCTCTCCAGACTTAGGGGACATTTGTTTTTCCTCTTTCAGGAAATGGGTTTGTGAATTCTCGAGCTTCACCAAGTCTGCTCGGAACTAGTGGTGGCGGGAATGGCTTAGGCAAAGTCATGCCTACAAAGTCTCCTCCTCCACCTGGAGGAGGTAATCTTGGAATGAACAATCGCAAACCTGACCTCCGTGTTGTCATCCCACCCTCCAGCAAGGGTATGATGCCACCATTGGTAAGTTAAAACGTTTGCTCTATGAGTGGCTTTGTCAAAATGAAGTGTTCTGCCCACTATCTCATCTGCTTACCATAGGTTGCAGTGATAGAAAGGTGTTTGTATTCTGAAATTTCACTAATGAAAAACCAAAGTTGTATGTTGTTTCCTTGGGTGAAGTTAAGTTTGTAAGGAATTTTTTATTTAAAGTGTAAAATAGTCTGACCAACCCAAATGGGGTTTGAATACAGTCCTAGAGACATAGGTTGGGATTTTGTTGGTTTGACTTGACATCTTACTCAATTGGTACCGAGAACTTTGTTGGTTTGGTGGGTGTGGGTTTTCAAAAAGGGTTATATATTATTGTGTGGAGGAATGGCTGATCTCACTGGTGAAGTGAGCTGTATTAATGTGCCCTAAAGCACGCTCTTGTACCTGTTTGTCCTTGGCCTTAATGGTTGTGGGATATAAAATGTAGCTTCAGTGGTAATGACAGTGTGAGAGAAACTCTTGTTTGATGTGGTGTGCTGGAATGCAGCCCTGTGTGTCCGTGGTGGATGCCATGTCTTCAGTGCAGGCATGAAAGAGTAATGAGAATCAGCTTTAGTCCCTGTTTGTGTACTTTCCAATCCTACTGTGCAGTTTGGCATGTTGGTAGTAATGTTTGTTCAGCCTAGATTTGGAATAGCACGCAAGTTTCATGTCAGGCATGAGGCAGCCACCACATTGAGACCAGAACAGGTCTTTCAGGAAGAGTTACTCTACTTTTCCTTTAATACGGTTGGCCAGAGCCTTTGGTCTCAATCTTTCACTGTCACATAGAAATCTTAAACGGCTGTGTGTTCATTTTCTGTTTTCTGTATGGAGGAATGAACCCTGACCAAGAGGAGAGGGTATAAACAATACAAGTACTCTCTGTATAGTGTATAGTTCTTATTTGTTTTTAAGATACCACAAGTGCTTATGTTTGTTACTGGTATTCACGATGAATAATACAAAATTAATCCAAGTAACAAAAGCTATAATTATCTGCAGAGTAATGTTTCCTGAAGTTTCAGGTTTTTCTAGGAATACTGAAGTGTAGAAGAACTCGGAAATACTCTTCTTAAAGTGAAAATTACTCTCTTAAATTAATTAGAAATAGATACAAGAAGAGGATCTTGTTAATGCTGCTGTTCTAACATTAGTAGTCTACAGTACCTCTTCACTGTTCTGTTGTTAACAACAGCGTAACATCTAATATAGATTTTGCCTATCTTTTCATGGGATTTGGAAAGAGGTTTCAGAGTAGAGGTGCTGAGATGGCTGTATGTAAAAAATACTTAGTTACTGAGCTGGATGTTTATTGCCAGAAGCTGATGTGCTCCACATGTTATCAGTGTGTAGCTGTGGCTTTGGTTTTGCTTAGCTCTTTCTGCACTCTTTCAGTATGGTATTTTCTAATTGACCCAAATTACATAAAGTATCATAACTTCTTAGTAGTATCACTTACACAATCAGGTGGCAAGTTCACATTATGAAGTAAAATGAGTAAAAATCCTGAAGCACAAACATGACTTTTTCTTTCATTTTTGAAAGCAATGCTATTTTTAGTAACTGTGTTATCCCTCTTGTTTGCTGAGTACAGTCGGAGGAGGATGAATTGGAGTTGGTGAGTTTGGGCTACTGTTTGATGAGAGCGAGCAAGATGCTGAAAACGCCTTTTACTACAGCTCTCTAACTGTAGTTTCATTGCATATTTCAAATAATTCCAGTGTTCCCTTGGTAGCAGACAAAAATACATTTGTTTTATCAGACTCAAATCCCAACCAATTCAAGTTGAAAACATCCAAAGCCTGGTGCTTTCCATTTGAGAAGTTCTGGGTTTTTTTCTCCTGAGAATGCTTCTGTTTTTCTTGGAGGGAACATTGGAAAAGAGCCTTTCAGAGTAACTGTCCATGTGTATAGGATATTTACTGTCCTTTGTGTCAAATACAAATAACCACTGATCATCCCCTAAATTACCGGCATATTTTTAGAAAGTGGCTTCACTCCTGAAGTTGTTCAGATTGTAACACAAGCCCTGTGTTACTTCTCTTATTTTCAAGGAGATTACATCATTGCTGGTGAGGTCACCTTCTTGGAGTTCAGAATTATTTCATCCTGCGTGAGATTATCAGACCACAGGGGTGTTCCCTGTTTACCAAAAAGAACAGAGAATCACAAATGAATAATGCTACCTTTTTTCCAGTGGAAAGATATTCTGCTTTGGAAAGGAAGCTCTTGGGATTTGTCTGTTTTCTATTTTTTTTTCCAAAAGGTTTTAACATTTGGCATTCCGTGTGGAAAACGGCCGTAAGGCTAAAATCACTTGAAACTTATTTTTAGAGCGATTTTCAAATTGTTTAGCTGCTGTAGCACAAACCATGCAGGAGATGGTGCGACTGCAGAGTCTGCCTAGTGCATACCTTGATTTGTTTCTGAACATGGACCTGTTGCTAATATGAGGCTCTAATTGCATGAAAGCATGGAAAATGTAGTGCTTTAGATCCATTTCTTGGTGAATGCATGCTGTTGGTTGATTTTTCTTTTACCTTAAACATGAGCAATGGATTGACTAAAGCAAAGGGAAATGATTATTCAGAGTCAGTATGGAAGTTTTTAAGGTTTATTGGGATGATTTGCTAATTGAGCAGTTGAACATCTGCCACATGCGTTCTTCTCGCCTTTATAGAGAAGCGTCTGGTTTCCTGTGCAAGGCATAAAGCTCTAATTCAATGTAAAATCACTTAATCAAAGTATCATTGCAGTTGGAATTAATGAGAAAGCCCTTCAATTAAGGTATTTGTACCTGCTAAAAACTGCTGTGCTCTTCACAGCTTTTAAGATTGAGGAGTTGGTTTATGGCTCCTGTGTGGAGCGTGGTCCCTCTAGTGGTGTTACAAGCTGGGCTCAACTCTTAGGGGAAGAAGGCTCACACAAAGAAAATGCACTTGAGTCTTCCTCAGACGTGGCAGAGAAATAGGAAGTACACCTGCAGTTATGTCTCTTATCCTGCTAACTTGGGATGCTGATCCAGTGCTGGGAAGCAATTCCAAATCACGTCTGTGAGCGTTCACTTTGTGGGGTTGGAACTGAGCGCTGAATATGAAAACCAGATCTGAACAGTAGCATGGCATGAAATAAAGATGCTGAATTCGCCCTGGTACCGCCATCATTTGCACCAGCTTAAAAAGTAATTAAAAAAATTCCTGAAATTTTCCATGGATCTTTGGTTGAGTGTGGTACAGCCGGTGCCAGGTACAGCCAATGCCAGGTACAGCCGATGCCAGGTACAGCCAATGCCAGGCACACCCAAGTATTTCTCAGTGCCTTTGTGTGGCTGAGCGTTCAAGGATTATATTCAGAAATAAATTACCTCAGAAACCCACCTTTATTCACCACTCAAAAAGAAAAAATCCCATGGGGGAATCCTTTGGTCTGGACTGTTTCCCAGTATACTCCTCTTAACTTTTCCATTATACAGTAATCCCAACTTTATAGGCTGCCATCCAATTGGAAAAAGGTCAATTCCTGGCAGACACAAAAAATCCGCTCTAATAACATATCTTTATGCCAGATAAACCTGGTCTAGTGGAGATTTTCAGAAGTACATAAGTGATTTAAAGGGATAAATTACACAGAAAATCAGTGGGATTGATTTTTTTGTCAGCCAGACAAAAAGGGGAGGAGAACCTGGTAGCCAATGGAAGCCTGTGGCTGGTTTTAATATGGTAGCTGTGGTATATGGTTTTTTTTCCTTTCAATTGGAAAGGTACAAGCCAAGGATTGATAAGTCCTACATTCATCTTCACAAATTTAAGCTTAAAACGGAATACAGCCCTGTTTGTGTACCTGCTCATTCTGTTATTACAAAGGGAATCATGCATTTTTAATAGTGATCACTTGCTCAGGATCACAGTGGAGACAAAAATGAAGTGCTGCAGCTCCTGAAATACGTGTTTATCTTTCCAGGATAAGGAGAATGCAGTAATAGCTTCAATCATTTAAAGCCAGGAAATGGCACCCTCCCAAAGAGATCCAAACCTGCTGCTTTTGTAGCAAACATTTTCTCAGAGAGAGGGCCTTGCTTTAAATCTGTGTTTTCAGCAGTTTGAAATCCAGCTCCCTGAATTGGGGATGGTTCTGTAAGAATACAGAAGCACAGGGTGCAGAGACTTCTGATACTTCTAAGGCTTCAGTAGGTAAAATGAGCATCTGATGTTTAAAAATAACAATAGAAAAATGCAGCGTTTCCTGTTCCAGAGAGTATCTGGCACAGCAGAATGGTGCTGAGCTGTGCACTGTGAAGGACGGTTTACAGTTGCTGCCATGAGGAGTTGTACATTCTGTGACAGAGCAGCTTTGCTGCCTGATTGATACTCCCACCATGGTTGATGCAAGGTTTTCCAAACAGCAGATTTGGTTAAAGAGCGTAATTGGAGTGATAAGGTTGCTACAGATGTTCATTGCAGTGCATGGGAAAGAGAGGCTGTTATTAAATAGCCGCCTCGTGCCCACACTCCGATAATGCAGTTTACCTGGTTTTCCTGTCGGAAAGCACGGCTGCTCCGTGTGAGCTCCAGTGTCATTTGCCTTGAAACAAACCTGCATTATAGCCGCTTCTCTCTCAGTTTCTCAGGAGCCATGGGAACAGTGAGGTTATTTTATCACTGAAGCCTTATCCACACAAATGTCGATCTCTGTGTTCTTCCAGGACAGGTGTAGTCAGTGTTAAAACCGGCAGCTAAAATGGTGGCATTTGGGTTAACACCTGGGAAGTGGGAGGCTTTTCTGGTGGAACTGCCCCCCACCATCTGCACTCAAACCTCAAACTCTTAAATCACTTAAGAGCTTCTGAGAATTGTTGGGTATGTCCCTAAGAAACTGCGTTTGGTTTTATGTCCCCCAACTCTTAACACTGCTGCCGTCTGCATGCACGGGAAGCAGACCACCGACTCCGCATTAATTTGTCGTTTCAGTTTGCCAAGATCATTTTGGTTGTCTTGAATGCTTTGGCTTGGTTAGAAAATCTGCCCTGATGTATCCAGAACTGAAAAATGAAACAAAGAAACAGGTTTTAGTTGAATGCTGGTTTTATGGTAGCTCTCGATTTTCCGTTGTTTCAACTGATATCACAAGACATTGTTATTTTTAATCATTTATAGAATACCCAAAGGATAAGTAGTTCTCAGTCTACACAGCCTCTTGCTACCCCTGTGGTGTCGGTGACAACTCCAAGCTTGCCTCCGCAGGGACTGGTGTACTCGGCCATGCCTACTGCCTACAACACTGGTAAGCTTGTTTTTATGAAGTGGCTTCATTTGTCAGATGTACAAGGCTTTTGTGATTCATAAGCCCTGAAAATTTGCATTTCTGTGACACTTTATTTTCCTCTTCAGTGCAAATGAAGGCTCTTATTCATCAAAAATGAGCCTTTAGGTTGTAAAATGTGTAAATGTTGAGACTTACATCAGGAAGAAGCTTTCAGTGAGGCTGCAGAGAGACAGACAATACAGTGCATTGATTGCAGCAGCAGTGCTTGAGCTGTCCATCTGGGAACTGAAGGGCCTCACATTTAAGCAGTTGTTGATACTTCAGGATGTACTGTCCCTCTCATTCTGCTCTGCTTGGTTCCAGCAGCAGGAGGGAATTGGGCTCTACTGGGGCTTTCAGTTTACAAAAGCACCCAGATAGGGCCTTGTCCTCTTTCGTGTCTGTGTCAGGAGTGTGGCGGGCGCTCATGGGAAGGCAGTGTCAGCATTTCACCATTGCTGCCACCTGAGCTGAAGAACCTTGAAACTGCTTTTTACCCAAGATGGGTGAGATGTGAGGAATTGGGTGATGTCAGTGGTAATCGGTTTGCAGTTTGGGAAGTAAGTCATGATGTGGTGCCTCTTATTTGGTCTCCATACCAATAGAGATAGTTTTGACTTCAACCTTTAGATTACTTATTTATAACAGACCCTGTGTGCAGTGGTGGTACTGTATTTAAGAATGGGTAAAACCGGCTGCGCTGGTCTGTTGTCAGCAACCACGTTCTCACTCCTTTGCCAAGGTCAGGACAACACCAAAAAACCCTTCAAGGTTTGTAACAAATGGCCAAACCCTCAGTATCCAGAGGTTTTGTAATCCTTGTTTTGCACAAGGAGGGGTGGCAACAGGAGTCTGTAATGTTGGAAGACAGAGCAACCTTTATTTGTAATGATTTCCTGCCCCCAAATGATGGGGCTTTATACGTTTTCTCCACTTCTTTAGTTTAGCCTTGTAGGTGCCCCTCAGCCAAACCACCACATCTTCTTCTGTGTGTATCGTTTTGTATTCATGTGCTCACTGAGGTTTATTGTCCATGAGCCGCTCTTGGCGTTTTGCTGCCTTTGATGTGCGGCCGGCACCTACTGCCCTGTGTGGGTTCGGGTTTAGAGACGAGCAGCAGCAGTAAAGAGTTACACTGTGGTAGTACCCCTTAAAATGGTTGAACATTTGTGCGAACAGTTGTTACCCTGAAAGGGGGAGAAGTCTGAGGAAAGGAATGAAGGAGAAGATGGAGTTGTAGTTATGGCACAGTGAGGAGTTGTGCTTGGTGAGGAATTGTGCTTGGTGAATTGTTTTGGATTGAGTATGAAGTTGCTGGACACGGAGATCTTGGTTTGGTACTTGCCACAAAGATTGTTTATATGTTGTATTTAATGGCTGTTTAAAGTGAACAGATAGTTCTCAGAAGTCCCCTACCAAATCCCTTTTCTTTCTGGCACAGTCTGGCCTTGTTTCAGGGCACAGTATTAGTTGTGTGTGCTCCTCACCCAGAAAAGCCTGGAAGCTGATGGTTAAACCGGGCTAAAACACCAACAAGATGAGAGGCAGAGGCTGCAGGCTGAACCTTGGGAAGCAGCAAAAGCAATGAAAACAACATAGAAGTGCTGTTAACACTGGGATGTGACTGTAAAAAGCAGCCCATTTCCTTTGATAATGCAGTAATTTTTGAAAAGCTTTTTTAGCTTTCAGAGGCTTTCAAATCGGCTTTATTAGATTGAGCCTTTCAGGGGATTTGCAAGAAGAAATCTGATGTTGAAACCAAATTGTCCCCTGGGTATTCTCAGGGCAGTCACCGCTTGGTAGCAGTCTCAGTTCTGCGGTTCAAGGACTAAGGTAAAATTCAGATACCTCCATTGTTTTTTGGGATTGATGGGGTTTGGTTTCTCCCAGGGCTGGAAAGGATTGGTTCAGCTTTTGGATCTGTAATTAAAATGCTGGATATGAGTTTTGCTGTTTATATAAGTTGTTTTGCTGGGGAAGTATTCTTTATACAGATTGCTGGAGAAAGAGCCACAACAAACTGAGTTACTTGGTCTGAAACAGCCTGGGCATTTCTAAGAAGTATCCAAACCCCACAGAAGACAGTTAAACAGTAACTTACACTTGAGCAGTGTCTCTGGCCATAAATCATATTGCTGGCTGTGGGTTAGTTATTTTGCAAGGCACAAACGTCAAAGGTACGGTGTAGCTGGAGGTGGCAGCAATGGGTTCCACCATGTAGAAGCACTGCTGTGTCTGTTCACTTCTCCATCTTGCCTCAAGTCACTCATGTATAGGAATTGGTGCCCTGCTTTATGGATTATAGGATTATTTAGGGAAATGGGAGTTGGGTAGTGGCCTGGCTTTGGAAAAGTATCTCCTCCACCCCCTGCCATAAGGCAGTGTCTAAAGCACCGGAAGTTAATTGTCTATTGTCATAAAAGCTCTTAATTGCAAACTAAAACCCACACGGAAACAGAACTCCCATAAAAACCTTCTCCAGGTCTGCTCCTACAGAATCCCTGTGGCACCGGATAGCACATCCATCACCTCCACGCTTGCAGGTTGTCACAGGTCTGGCTGCTCGGAAGGTTGAGTGCATGTCCTGGGCACTGGAGGGCTGTATTTCATTTGTGTTAGTTTCAGTTCTTATTCGAGTCCTGCAGAAGAGCTTCGGGTCAGTCAGCTCGGGGAAAACCTTTCTGAATCTGCCGGTTTGTCAGGGCTCCAATCAAAATGTCAACTGAGAAGGAATGAAACCAAAGGGCAGCTGAAGCAGCTTCAGCTGCTGGGGGCAGCCAGGAGCTCCGAGGCCTTGTGGAAGGAAGGGTCTTTTGGTGATGCACATCCATCACCGCAGGGCCCAGAAGGTACCTGTGGGCTGGGGGGGCTCCCTCTGCTCCAGGCTGAACCTCGAAGTCACCCACAGCAAACAAGATTGGGAATGGGGAACTTGTTCAGGAAAGCTTGAGAGAAAGGTTATAATAGCGGTGTCATTTTATGACAGTACTAAACCCCCCCCCCAAGCAAACCCCAAACACAAACCACAGCACAAAGCACCGCTGCTGAGGCAGAATTCGGGTTCCTGTGTGGGCAGTATGAGTGCGTTTGGCTGTGAGCAATTTGTTGTGTTCTCAGGAGACCAGAAGTTAGTTAAGGAAGCTTTATTAGAAAATGATTACAAGCAGAGAAGTGTTTGTGGTTTTGTTTTAAAACCTGATAATGGTAAAGAGAAAATAACTTCACCTCTGGATGAAGTGAGAACTGTCAGAGCATTCCAGCCTTGCCAGAACTGACAGCCAGTCCCGGACTGTTGATGGGGATGTGCTGGATTTTCTATTATCCATTTCAGTTGTATTTCTAAATAATGGCACTTTTAGCTCTGAATAAAGAGGCTTTTGGAGATACAAAGATCACAGTTTAATCAGACATAACGTAAGGAGTGGAGCTGTTGTGGGGAAAGGCAGGATGTGATGGGAGCAGCCTGCGCTGTTCCACTACTGGGTTTGGATTTAGGTTTGGGACTATGAGCTGCACAGGAACATGACCCAGCCAAATGGTATTGGTTTGACTAATGCTGCGTCCCACCTGGGAACTGAACTGGAATTGGGATGTCTCTAGTAAACACTGAGCCTTTCCAATGACACGTACAAATTCTTCCCTTTTTGTTTCACTTTGAGACTTCTGCAGTCCAAAATCTTCAAAAATGCAAATACTTGCCTTACAGATATATATGTGTAAATACACTGTATGTGTGGGTTTAGAAGCAGCTGTATGAGACAGCAGCCTGTAGAAATTGACAGCAGAATGCAAACAAATTGTCATTTGTAGGCTCATGTTCTGTTAAGCTCCTTGCTCAGAGTTCAAAACTTTCATGTCTGGGCTCCTTTGGGTCACTTGCCTTTATTTGTTTTAGGTAGAAGACCTTTATATGTGTGTGTGTATATATCATAGAATCATGTCATAGAAATTGCATATATTCTCATGTATTTATATATATATAAAAATAATCTATAAACTACTTTCTTGTTCTTTTGCTTTCCCCTCTCAGATTACTCCTTGACTAGTGCAGACCTGTCTGCCTTGCAGGGATTTAATTCCCCAGGGATGCTGTCCCTCGGGCAGGTTTCAGCCTGGCAGCAGCACCACCTCGGTCCAGCAGCCCTCAGCTCTCTCGTGTAAGTACACCCAAGCACACTGGTGCCTCAGGCTACAGCCGGGCAGGAACTTTGGCTGCTTCAAGCCTAATGCTGTGCACCAGGGAACATGGCGCACAAGAGCCAGTTTAATTTTGTGTCTGCTGGTGATGGTGCGTTGCCTTTCAGGTTTGCTCTTCAGCTGCAAAGCACTCCTTGTTCCATAGTGCTCGTTCCATTCTCCTACAGACAGGCTGTGTCCTGGCAGCTCCTTACATGGGAGTCACCTGCGTGCTGAACTTAAATGTTTGGAATTAGGAATTAATGCTTTTTCCCGCTTTATTTCTTCACCTCAGTCGGTTGCATTTATTGATGCACTCACTTTGAGGGTGCTGAACCGCAGGACCGCACATCACACAGGCACATCACTGTCACCCTCTTGTCCTTCGGCATGTTTTCTCATCTCTGCCTTTCGGTTCTCTTCCCCCCAGTACCGGCAGCCAGCTATCTCAGGGTTCAAACCTATCCATCAACACCAACCAAAACATCAACATCAAATCTGAACCAATTTCACCTCCCCGGGACCGCGTGACTCCCTCTGGGTTCCCGCAGCAGCAGCCGCAGCCTCCGCAGCAGCAGCCGCCACCGCCACCGCCTCCGTCGCGGCAGGAGATGGGCCGCTCCCCCGTCGACAGCCTGAGCAGCTCCAGCAGCTCCTACGACGGCAGCGACCGGGAGGACCCGCGCAGCGACTTCCACTCGCCGGTCGTGCTGGGGCGGCCACCGAACGCGGAGGATCGGGAGAGCCCATCGGTAAAGCGCATGAGGATGGACACGTGGGTGACATAAACGTGCGGTGCGGCCTCCTCAGTTTTGTGTTCTCAAAGTGAACTGTCCTGACATATCTAAATTTATAAATAAGGACATGAAATAAGCGTATTTATATGTATATACATACATGCATATATATATCTCCACATGCATATATATGTGCTAGTGTGTGTAGCATACACAAAATCATCAGGCACTTACAAACTTCTTGCGTAGCGGCAGACGTCCCCGGTCAAACGTAACCGAACAATCCCGTAGGTAGTGATGGCGCCCGGCACGTACCTGGACTCGTTGTTCTCATCCTATAACCTGTTTTGCAGAGAAGCGTTGTACCCGCCTTGTAGCCCTGCCACACTAGATTGCAGAAACCAAGAGGGCTCGCCTGTAGTAACGTCCCTGTGTGTGTTATTCAAGCTGTATGGTTACTCGTAGTTAAGAAATAATGCTTTGTAGCAGCAGAGCAGTAGAAAAGCAGGAAGAAGAAAGCAATACTGTACATAAAATGACCTTTCTATTACCCCGCCGGCATGGGTCTCTATTGCAGAGGGTGCATGGAGAAGGGCTGATGCTATAACGAAATAAACCACAGAAAAACCCTGTTTTGCACGTGCAAAAAAAAAAAAAAGAGTGTATTGGGTCAAAGAAGTGATTTTTTTAATGAGTGCAAGAGAGACATAGAGAACGCGCATGAAATATTCAGAAAAAATATTAGCCTAGGAAATAGAACCTTAACAAAAGAAAATTAATATATTAAGTTATAATTGGGAGATGTTTGACAAATTTGTTTTTACGTTCCTACCTTTGAAAAATATAGAAACGGATTTTAGCTCATGTATATTTTATATTAAAGAAAACAATACCCTAACGAATCGAAGACTATATATAAAGTTATATACAGTACTTTTGAACACATTCTGCTATGAATTATTTATATAAGCCAAAGCTGTACGTTGTAGCTTTTTTGTAGAGTATAGTTTTATCTTATTTTGACTTTCTAGTTTTTGCTTTCGAAGATGAAAAGGAAAAACTTGCAGGCGGAACCTTGGGGGAAAAATAAGCCATGAACACTTCTATGTACATTGAAATTTGAGCCAAACTCTTTGTGTATATAGCATCCTAAATATATGATCACCTTTGGTGTAAGTACCTGCGTATTGTACGTTCACCAGATTAAAAAGTATATTTTTGTGGATTGACGCCGACTTGAAGAAGGGCGAGGTCCTTATTAAGTAGAGTATTCACTGTTTAATATTTACTATTTTGTTAAATATACTGTACTTTCTTTGGATTTTAATTATTATTAATATTATTATCCAGATTTTTCAGAGGGTGTATAAAGGGGTCGTCCCCCTCACTGGTGGTGAATGTGTGCCGTTCAGTTGTAATCTCTGTGCTGTATGGTTAAGCTTCATTATACATTTTATATATATGTATATAAATAGCAAAGTGGCAAAAAAACCCCAACCAACCCGGTGTTAAGTTCATCCTGCATAAATAGAAGAAAATCTCTTAAGACACATTTTAAGGCATCATTTTGGAGCTGCCTCTTCTGAGGAGTTAAAAAACCAAACCAACAGTGGAAGAGCTTGACCTTATTTCTCATGAGAGGGAAATGGCACGAATCAGGTGAGCACAAAAGGTTCTTTAAGTTGGTAAATGGGTTTGGGATAAAGCTTCAGCCTCGGGAACAAACCCGCTGCTCCCCTGAATGGGAAGGAGTTGCCCAGAGCCTGCTGTGGCACCAGTGGAGGAGGTTGGGGTTTGGCTTTGGATTGGGTCTGCACAGCCCAAGGTCAGCGGCGTCTCCCTGGGTCACTTGGTGCCCACTGGAGGGGCCCCAGCCAGGCTGGTGCTGCAGGTTCCCTCCTGGGTACCAGAACCTGAGAGCATTGGCCTATGCCGGCTCGGGAAGCAGGGTCCCTTTCTGGTCCTGGCCGCAGGTCTCCTCTCTGCACCTTCCTTCCCGTGGCAGTTCTTGTTCTGGAGAGACCCCGACCTGTCCCGTTACCCAAACTCTGACCTTGTCCCCGATATTGGTATATCTTTGCTTGGGCTTTAATTTTTGTAACTGAAACAATCACCTGATGCTGTAACTAAACAGACACAACCCCCCGGCCCCCGAGGGGTGCAGCCCCAGTGCTTTGCTCCCCTCGGCTGCTGGTTGGAACAGGTCTCGGTAATGTAAAACACGGGCAGGTTTCTGTTCCTTTCAGCCCCTTACCTTGGGAAGTGGGTCCCCAGTGACCATAGTAAGTTCCAGGTTTAGAGAAGCTGCTCCAAGGCAGCCCCTTCCCTCCTCACTTACCACCTCTCAGAACCTTTCAGTGCTCGGGCCCGTCCCGTGGTGGTTCATTATTTATGCACATGTATGGACTTTGCTGTACATCCGAGTGGGAGTTCTGCATTCACATTTACTGTCTATTTTCTTGTGTGCCTTATCAGATGGCTTTGCTGACTGTATCTCAATAGTCTTTATTTCTATGCAGGTTTTTAAACAGTACTAGTACTGTTCTCTTAAAGAAAAAGCTACGTAAGGGTTAGAGTTTGTATTAAAATTGCACCAATGAGTCAAAAAATACAATGATAACGATGATGATGATGATAATCTGTTCATAAGAAGGGCGCAGGGGCCCGGCTGCACGCTGCCCCGGCCTCCAGCAGACCAAGTTTCCCCAGCCTCCCGGGGCAGGAGAATCTCGTGCCATGGAATCGGTGGGAATCCTGATTTTTAGTAACACGTAACTTCACTTTTTTAGGAATTGTAAAAATGTTTTATAAGAAAACAAAAAAAAAAAGGGAAATGTCAGAGCACAGGGATTTCACCAGGGAAAAACCTCCTTTTTTAAATTAACTCTACTGACCGAAGTTGCAAGTGGAGCCACTCCTCGCCTGAGCCCCATGTAAGGTTTGTATCTGGTGTGAGTGTCGCCTCCATCACCGAGCTCACGCCACGGTATTTAACACCCGCTTTAGCCTTTCCTTCCACGTAAAGGACACTACCGCATCCGATCCTTGGAATTACTGTGCGCACAAGAAATACATAGTAAATAAGGAACAAAATAACTCCTAACAATCGATCCTGGGAAGAAGTTGAATTAGAATGTGAAAGAAAGACTTAACAAATGTAAACGTTTAAATCTTAGTAGAAACTTCCTTCACTTTGCTGTGCAAGAGAACACTGCTTTGCTATATTTAAAATGGCTTTTTTAAAAGAGATTTATGTATTTGGTAAATGTTTGTAGTCAACAGTTCACAAAGAAGCTGTTCACGGTTTAATGCTGATAAGCCGTTTGGCGGCACAAGCTGGACTTTGTTGCCATCCTTGAGACGAATCTTTTAAGAAAAACAAATAAGTTAATCTCAATTTTTTTCCCTGAATGTGTTGTTTTTTCTTCAATATACAATAAATATTCTAGTGAACTTTTTATCAAATGGTTAAGAAAATGCTAGAGGTTGTTGTAAAATATTTGTATCCTGCATTCACTGAAGTAAAGATACTGGCTTTTACTGTGTACTCCAGCCTCTCTCGTGTTTCAGAGCACGCGTTCCCTTTGCCCCCCTCTGGCTGGTATGAACCAGCTCGCCAAGAGCCTGAAAACAAAACGCTGTTGAAATGGGAGGTAAACGCGCACATGAGGGGGTCCACTACTTGCTCCAGGCGTGTTCCATAGGCAGCGTGGGTCCAGTCCAGGCCCTGCAGGACACAGTAAGGCGTTTGGACTCCTTGGCCTTAGTGCAGCTCCATGAGCCCCACTGGCAGAGAGCACTGTCTGACCCCGTGTCCGGTGGGGATGCGGTGCGGCCCCCGACCGACACAGGACACAGTTTAGCTCTGTCCAGTTCTGTCACCACAAAAAAGGCCCGAGCCATGGGGTGCCCCTTGTGCTTTATTTGAAAACGTAATTTCCCCCTCAAACAGATACGGCTCCTTCACAGAAGAAAAGTACAAGTTTTAATTCAGCATAAGACACGTCAGAGTCCTCGATTACAAAATCACGTTCCCTCGGGCTCTCCTGAGCACCTTTACGGAGGGTCGCAGGACACACAGGTTTTCACTGCAGCACATGGTGCTTCTCGCCTCACTCCCGTCCCACTCTGCTGCCGATGGTCCCTTGGGCCATGCCCCTGCCCCGCGGGACTCAGCTCCGCACAGCACAGCCTGGGCAGGGGGAAGGACCCTGCTCTTCCCTGCAGAGCAGCCCAAGGAGGGGCTGGAGCCCCGCTGAGCCCTCACCCCTGGGCAGGTGTTGCGCACTCTGTGCTGCACAGCACCTTTGGGTCTGTTCCAGGAGAGCGTTTGCCTTTGGCCGTGGGCCCTGAATTTGCTGAATTCAGTTTCTGAGGCAAAGCTCCCCAAAGGCCTTTCCTGCTCCCCTCTGCCATGCAGTGTTTACTGACCTGTCCTGAACAGCACTGACCTTGGGCCTGCCAGTGCCATGGGACACCACGAACCTCTGCAGCTTCAGTGGGCTTTCCTGTGCATGCCAAAGCCTGCGAACACCAATGTCAGCAGCTCCACAGTCCACAGCCTGTAAAGGATTTGCACTTCTTCCTGCCACAAAGGTAATGCAGGACTGTGGTCCTGGACCTTGCAAATCTAATGCAACTCCCAACGCTCCCTAACCCAGCCAAGGAAACTCAAACCCAGCACTGACACCGGGGGTCTGTTAGAGATGCACCATTATAGATTATTCCCTCCCCCCGAAACAACGAGCCTTTGAGAAGTGTGTACTACATACGTACCCAGGCCTAACGCTGCTTCGCTTCCTCCTCTACTCTTTGGCTATCTGCACTCATGCAGATGTGTTGGCTCTGGGTGAGTCACTGGACTGGAAGAGCCACCTCTGAAGGAGTTTACCGATGGGCAGAGGCAGCCTCAAGGCATGGAAAGGTGTGGTGCTGGTGGCAGCCTTGTGCCATTGCACACCTCGAGTAATGCGCTCTGGGAGGTCGGTTTAGAGTCAAGTGCACCAAAGCTACCATGGGCTGCAAGAGCTAAAACTGACAGTGCAGAGAAAGAGTTGAATCCCCACTGATACTGGAAACAAAAAGGGTTTTCATAAAATGCAACCAACCCCCAACATTCCAATAGCATTAATACTGAACCCTTTATGCAGCAGCAAAGGATTCGCTGCTTGGACAAGGCATGAGGAATACCTGAAGCAACCACTATGAGTAGATTGCTACAAAATACCATACTTTACTTTCCCTTCACAGAGCTCGTGGATGCTAAGCCAGCTGCCTGATGATCCTTACAAGCAACAAAGCATCCTGATTGTTCCGTAAGCAGCACACTGCTGCACGTCAGTCAAGTTCAGGATCACAACACCAGCTACTTAACAAAAATAGAACTCATCTGTGTTGTTACCCCTGACTGCGCTCCAGTCTGTCCCTGCGCTCGTGCTGCAGTGCCAGGTGAGAGGCTGCAGGCGGCTGCCTCTCCCCTTTAGGACTTTTTATCTACAACTGAGCCCTGTGGTAATTTCCCTTCCAATCCATCTGCTGAAACGTTTGAGGTCAGTGTTGCGTTGGGGGTATGGGCCACCAGGCCTTGTGTTTTAAAATAGATGATATAAAATACCGGCAGGACAATTCCTATCAGCAGCATAATAAAAACTGCATTCCACCACTGGATCCCACAGTCCGCTCCGCTGCTGGCCTCCTGCTTCCCGGGTTCGGGCATTGGCCGCTCCAGTGCCTCCGGGCAGTACTCGGTGTTCAGCCGGACCTCGGCCTGCACCGCGTCCTGAATGCTCCTGTCAATCCCCTTGAAGTAGTCGCTGAGGTGTCTGCTCTCAGCACTGCTGCTCACACCCTCGTCCGGCTCCCCTAGGTCCACAAGTGTCAGGCCAGGCTGTGCGGGCACGCTCGGGACCGGCCTCAGGTCTCCGCCGTTCTCCGTTAGCAGCCCATGGGTCTTCACAGGGATCTTGATGGACTTGAGAGCATACAAGTCCTGCTCCCGGATGAAGTTGTTGACACGTTTAATATCTGCAACCTACAGAACCCAAAAAGGACACGGGTGTTAGTGCAGGACATCCCAGGCTGAAGCAGGAAGTGTGCAAGCAGCTGTCAGAAACAGAAGCAAGCCTCGGCTGCAAGTGGCTTAGTGCTCTGCAGAGATATCCCAGCTGCTCCAGGGATGCTCCAGGTCCTGCAGGACAGGGACCGGCTCATGTCATCAAACCAGTCTTTAACCTCCCGTCATGCTTCTGTATCTCTCATGGGTTGTACGTTGCTTAATAATGGCTTTCCTTCCTTTAGCTTGCTTTACCGTTCTGTCACTTTCTAATCCAGGTTAAGGCAAGAAGAGTCTATAACACATCCTCAGTTTTCATACCTTAAACAACGCCTGTTTAAGGTGAGGACATCAGTACCTGCAGGCAAAACCCTCCCCCTGCTCAGAAAGTGACTCTGGAGTGAACAGAGCCCTGTCTCCACAACACACCGAGGTCTGAATGCAAGATCACCACTTGGAAGAGAGCCGGCAAGCACCCCTGCCACAAACACAGGCATCCTCTGCTCACGTCCCCACACACTGTCCCTTTCCTGCACACCAGCAGCTCATATGGCTCTTTTCTCCACCGCTGGTAGAAGCTCCCACTGAAGGTACATGTAAAGCAATGATCTCCACGTATCTGTGATCGTCGCTGGCGTCTGCGTAGCTCCCATCTGTGACTGATTCCCACCCAGCTCAGTGATGCAAACAGCAATAAAACCAAGAAAGACCGAACCGTAAGTACAGCTTAAGTCAGGACAGCTAGCACCAAGGAAAAGACAAACCGGTGCTTTGTTTAATGTGCCATAAAGAGAGATCAGCTTAATACAGTGTCCACCCACAACCACCTGGTAAGTACATGAGCTTCTCAGCTGCCCTAAAGCCTCTGTCAAAGAAAATGAAATGGGTGTTAAAGTGTGCAAAGAGCTCTCCAAAGCAGTCATGGAGATATGAAAGAACCTTGAGGGAAAGAGAGAGGATGCAAACCAAAGAGCAAGACTCAAAGCAAAGAGAAAGGTGACACGAAGGGGTTGAACCACCTCTGATGTACCACAGAAGAGACACAGTCTGCACTACCGGAGAAAGCCAGATCTGTTCTGTCCTGTCACAAGTGTAGCAAATGACGTATGAACTGCATCCACTGCACCCTCACACGCCTGAGGCTACCAGTGAAACTGGGGAACTAAACCCAAGAAAGCGCTTCACTTCCCAAGCAAATGTGTGTGCCATCAGCGCCAAAATCATCACAGTTGAGGGCAAAGATGCAGGGAGTGCCAAGGGGAAGGCAGCCCCCTTTTTACCTCTCCCCTGCAGGGAGGCCCCACAAGTTGGAGGCTGAGCACCAACCACAGGAGAGAGGAGCTTCAGCCCCACTGCCTGCAGAGCTGCTGCTCCCCATGGAACTCCCCTCCAGCTCGTATAGGTTATCAGGGAACCACATACCATCACCAGCAATCCCTGGAAGGAGGCAGGTCTGCCATGCCACAGCCAGAAAGTAAGACTGCTGAAAAGGAGAGATGAGATGCACACCCGAGCCTCATATTTGCTCTGCAAAGCTTGAGGAATCTGAAAATGGGAAGTTTAATCTAGGTTCTAACCCGGTGCCCCCAAGGCTGCCTATTTAGACCCTTCACAGCTCGCCCCAGCATAACATCTGGACTCAAACCCTGTAACATTATTTAGTTATGAAACAACAATCTTACCCAAAGCCTCCTAACTAAGGTGGTGCTTCAATTGTTGGTTTAGTTCCAATGAAAACACTGTTGGGACAGTAAATAATTCCTGCAGGGTCTGCAAGCAAACACTGCCATGCTGTGCCAAGGCCCTGGTAACAGAAAGAGGAGCAGCACTTGCACAGGATCAACAGCCAAAGCTGGCCAAGGCATGCAAGCGCACTCGCCATTTAGGCTTACTTTCTGTACTTGTTTTTTGGCTGCAGGCAGCTCCTCTTGTCCCAGCTCAGAGCAATGCCAAAAGCCACGCAGGGCTATAAATGGTCAAGAGTAAAATGAGAATTCTGAAGTGCTTTGCATCTCTGCCAAGCGATTTGTAGCACACACAAAGCATCATCTGTGTCACACTGTTGCCCCAACCCCAAGGAGGCCCTGACAATTCTGAATCCAATGACAAGTTCCCAGTGATTTCAAGGAGAAGCTCATCCTGGATTTTTAAACACAATCACACGTATTTGTGGCTATAGCTCTTCCTCACTGATGTTGCAAGCAGCCCTTCAGGAGCTGCTTAATTGTGAAAGTAAAACATGAAAACTCATCAGTGCCAGGCTGTAAGCTGACAAATACACCAATCCCCAACAATAAGGATTTCTGTACCCCTTCTATTTACCTGGAAGGGCTTACCACTGCCTTTTCGGGAAGGGAGGAGGTAGTAGGGCAGTTTTTCCCCCATGGCAGCAAAGCACTGATGACGTGGTCACTCCCCATTAGCTTCACCTTCCCCACCTGATGAGCCTAGCAGCCTTCATCAGGACAGAGTAGATCCACCTGTGCCTGCCAGGGCTGAAAGGCTCCTGGGGGGCCAGAAAAGGGATAGAGGGACAGGGATGGGACTGAGTCCTCCTGAGTTACAGAACAGGGGAAGTTTTTATGCCATAAATCAAGAGTTGTTCTGAATCTTCCCCCTTCGAGTTCACTGAGTTGCTGTGATTCTGCATCAGTGGCAGTAATGACACAATGGCTACTGCTCAGAGATGAGCAGAGCCACAACTACAAAGTCAACTGCTGCAGCTCTGAGTTCTCAGGCCACCCTGGTGCCAATCAAGGCCTATTCAAGTCCTACCAGACTTGCTTCTCCACGCACATCAGGCTTGTCAGCAGAACCTAGAAGGGTTTCTTTTCTGTTTTGTTTTTGTTTCTAAGGGAATGGGAGGGGAGGAATTGTCGCAATCCCTGTAAGCCCTCTTGCTTCAGCTGCACCACACAGCTGCTGTGTTAACCAAGACAGTCTGCAGTAGTATTGCAGCAGTTGAGCCAGTGCCATATCATTATCCCTATTCAGGTCCCTTTCCAATTGTTTGCATCATGGAACTTTTTAATCACAGTCTAGCTTGCAGATAAAGGAGGCTCTAAAAATACAGCTTTAACTGCTAAACAAGAGAGCACTTTAAATGTTCAGATCAGGTAATTAAACTTTTCAACAGTTTTTCTATAAAGCGCTCTGCTTTGGGACAAAGAAATGCGTTTTGTAGTTTTGTTGCAACCCCGTGCAGAGGCGCTCCCCTCTGCCTGCAGCGGCTGCACTGCACATGCTTCTTGGTACAACAGCAATCAATCAAAACCCACATGCGCTGACAGCACCCAGGCTCTGTGACCTGAACTTTGCCAAGTCCACCCCTGTTAGACACAGGCCTCCCTTGCAATATGTTAAGCTCATTACTTCCACAAAATAAGCAAAACCAGCTCCAAACCAGGAGGGAGGTGTTTCTTTGTGCTGCTCAGTTTCTAAAACTGTTTGTTCCTTGAGAGCAGGGCTCTGACCCTTATTTCTGCACTCAGCTTCTTACTTTTTGCCCTCACTTAAATAACAAAGTACAAACCATGACTGCTACACTGCACTTAGTCACTCAAATTGAACAGGAAAGCAGGTCACGCAGGGTGTGAGGCTGACAGTATCTTCCTAGGCTGTCAGGTAAAGGACTCTTTTGGGTTTTGCCTTTCTCCAGCTCAGTTTTACACAGATATTGACCATTCACGAAGGACACAGGCAAACACTCTGCAGTGTAAAAACCACTAGACAGCAATGCGCCTTCCTGTAATTCTGGAAGCTAAGCTACACGTAAAATACCTGTAAAGCAATTAAACCCAAACAAACAGCGATAGCCCTTACTTTACAGCCATACTGCAGGGCCAGCTTGTTTAGGTTATCACCCTCCGTAATCTCCCGTTCCAGAAGAACCACATCTCCAACTCTGTCCCGAGAGGTGCTGCATCGCTGCTGCTCCTTGCCCCTTGGTCGCAATTCCATAACGTTGAGTTCCTCCTCTGATGACTCCTCTGAATCAGAGCGGCCATTGGGAAACACATAGACCTGCCTGCCTGGGTAGTTATGGATGGTGACTGGAGCCTGGAAGGATCTTGTCCGGCTCTCATTCAGCCTCATCTTTTACACCAGCACCTGGAACAGAAACCACACGATGAGTTTCCTTCATACCAGTGTTTATTTCTTAGCATGGAGAACGGATATAAAGCACACATACGCACACAAAGCTTTCCTTCCACCCCATCTTTGCAGGGCAAAATCCAAAAGAAGGCATTCTAGGAGCAATATTTCTTCAATAATAAGTACATTATTTTCCAGCCTTTTTCGGTCTACCCATGGACAAACCTCTACAGAACACTGTGGCTCCACATCTTGAATACCACATATTACGATTTTATTAAAAAGCAGGAGCCACTTGAGTCATTCGACTATGGTACAAAAATCCATGGAACCATACCAGATCTCCCACCAATGCACTCTAGAAACTGACCAAAATCATCCTTTATGTCACTTTTCCAGAAACCCTGGTTCCTTGCACATCAAGAACCCACACTTTCATATCATGAAGTGCACTGTGGTGAGGTCAGTTGGTTTGTTCGACATAAGGACGGCTCAAGCCACACTTAATTTCAACCTGAATGACAAGGCTGCTTTATTGCATAAAGCCAAGAACCTGCCTGAGCACTGTGTTTAATTACTGCTGGGCCTACAGCAGCCACGCATTAGGAAGCTGCCTTTTTTCCCTTCAGCCCTCAACTCCACAACCTGCTGTCAGGTCAGGTACGGGTAACAAACCCCCACATCCCCACAGCGCTCCACTGACCTCAATATTCCCACTGTACTCCTAAGGCATTCCCATGGTGAAACACTTCCATGCTATGCCTTTCCCCAGCACCGAACATGGCACCCGCAGGGTCACAGCCGTGCGCTAACGACCCGCGGCGGGACCTCCGCCTGTTGAGCTGAGCCCAGAGCCCTCCTCGGAGCTCCCCCGGGCGGACCGACAGCCCCGCTCTGCCCGCCCCATCCCCGCAGCCCCGGCGGCCGCCCCGCACCGACACATGCGGCAAACCGGGGGCCAGCAACCACGACCCCCTGAGGAGCACCCGGGACCCCGGCGCCTCCGCAGGGCACAGCGAGGTGGCGGCCGCCCGCAGCTCACCCCAGCCCCGCGTGGGGGCCCCGCTGATCCCCTCTGCGGGTCCCGCTCCCCTCAGCGCCTCACGGGGGGGGGCCCCGATCCCCTCAGCGCCTCACGGGGGGGCCCCGATCCCCTCAGCGCCTCACGGG
>JANRGW010048566.1:493-50982 GCA_024733675.1 Psilopsiagon aymara
TGATTTTTGTGATGGATAAGCATCCAAACACATAACTAGACCCAACCTCCTCGGCAGCCGGAGCTGCTGCCTACAAATGCCACGTAGTCTTGTAGTTGTTCCCCTTGGCGGATCAGCAGCTCGAGTACGAGACACCTCCCCCAGCTCCTCCTGGGGTCGGGGCAGGGGGAGGTCAGTCCTGTCACCTACTGTTTGGGTGGCGATCATCTCTTACCCTCCCCCATTCTGCTTTGTCCCCCTCTGCCTTGGGGCAGCAGCAAAGGTGGGGACCCTACTGTGACCGCTTTTCAGCGCGGTCCTATTTACTGTCTCTGACAAAAGGCTGTTGACTTCAGCAGCGTGCTCTGGCTTTCCTGGGGAGTGCTGGGTGGGAGTCTCCAGGGATTTACAGCCCCTAGCCTCAGCAGCCCCTCTGCTACCTCTTATTTGAGGCCCTTCAAGCGCAGCACATCGCAGTATTCTGAGGAAGCTGGATAATAATGCATTGCTGGCAGGTGTATTTGCTTCTCTTAGCAGCTGGTTCCTCAGTTTTGTTTCTGTATGAAACTTCCTGCGCAGGCTTCTTGTTGGAGCAGTGGAAGATTTTGGTAAAGATAATTTATTTTTCTAAGGGAGATTTCAATTTGTATCCAGTCTTCAGCCCTCTTTGAACATTCAGTCTTTCCTGTCCTGTGATAGCTGGGATTTTAACATCAGCAGACTTTCCATGCTTTACCTGATGCCTCATTATGAATGTTGACACCTAGTATTGCTGCAGATAAGTTCTTCAATAGCCTGGTATGTGTATGCCTGTGGTCTGCAATTCCTAATGTTCTTCTCATGTATTTATCTTTACAACACTGGGTTCAATAGGGAAATACTATCTCGGTCACAGATGGAAAGACTGAGGCACCGAAATATTTATGGCCCAAGGTCACACAGGAAGTATGTGGTGAGGCAGGGAATTGAATCTAGATTTCCTGAGACTCAGATTAGCATTTTAACCAGGGAAGCATCCTCTCTGTATTTTAAGCCAATAAATTGACCTTGGAGTTAATATCCAGTGGAGAAGAAAGTACTTTGGTTTTTGTTCAGTATCTTTGTGAGTAAGAAGCAAAACCCGAGTTACTTCCCACACTTGCATTCCTTTCCTTGCTTTATGTAATTTGTGTGTGAAAAAGGATAAGGTGGTAAAATAGGAACTATGTTGACTTTCTCAAGGCTCTGTGTGTGTGTGATGATGCATGTTAAAAACCAGCCAGCTATTACACTGTCCTCTCATCTAGGTCTTTTTACCTTCCTGTATTCCAAATCTCTGAAAGTTTTGGAATGCTGTTGTTGACTGGGAATAATTTGTTCTTTGCTAGGATCAAATAAATCCAATATTCTGTCCAGCTGAGTTGAAAGCAATCTACTTTGTGTTCATTGGTGTCCTGGATCTTAGTTTGTGATTCACAGCAGCTTGTGAATAAACAGGACTTGTATTGACTGTCTTAAACGTCTCCTGGAGCAAGCTATTACAAGTTGTTCACTCGGTCGTGGGCTCGGTATTGTTGCAGCAAGTTTTTGAAAAACTTGGCCTTAGCTGGAATTAAGCAGCACTTTGACAACGAAATGGAATAATTTCAGCTACTTGGGCTTTGTATCTGCACAGATGCTTATGGCAAGCTGTGTTCATTCCTATTATATTAGGCTGGCTTAATTTTTGTTTGTAAAATGGGGTAGTTAATTTTACTACAGTGTTTTTATAGTTTTAAGAAACTGGATGTCAGAATAGTTCAAAGCAATAACCCCATGTGCATTCACCTTTAAAGAGAATGAAGATAACTTTGTCTACACAAATGCATTTCCTGCCATAAGCCTTGATCACAAACTGCATCTTTCTTTGATGTTGTACTGAATCCATATTTACAACAAAGTTAACTAGAAATGTTCTATATAACACTCCTAATGGTCTTCTGGTTGAGTTTTTTGGAGGCTGTCATCTGTATAGTATTGACTGCCTGGGTTGTTACATTTATGGCAACAATCTTTGTCTCTTATGTTTATTTCTAGGAAAGGTTTGGTGAGTCCTTAAAACTCAAGATTTTGTATGTACCATGCAAACCAGTAGGAATTCCAGCCTTCTGCTCACAAGAGCCTGGCCTTGGCGAACCACCCCTGGGAGTGCTATGTGTTTAGGTGGTTCTCAGTGTGTATTTGTACACCTGTTTGTATACCCATTATTGAAAAAGGATTTGGAATCACTTTGGGTGAATTTCAAGCAGATTAAAATACATGTTGTAAGCTTGGAAGACTGAAACTGACACTGATTTGATGACCTGCTCTTTCCCCAACTTGGAAGGCTTCTTGTCAAACTGTAGGAGTAAGGCTGTAACTTTTAAGAAAGTAGACAACTGGGAAGCACATTCTTACAATATTCTACATCAAAGTCATAAGCTGGTATGAAATATTGTAAGAATGCCTTCCCTAGTTACATGTTTTCTTAATTTCCTGCCAACATTTCATTTTATCAGAGAGGAATTTTAAATGTATCTCTGAAAGCAGATGAGAAAGCCTCAATATTAGTAATACCGCAACAGTCAAGAGAGTTTAGGAAAATAATTATGTTTCTCATTTCTATTTTTTCTGTATCTCAAACTGATCAGGTCTGAGCTATCAGTATCTAAAATTGTGCTTGCTCTTTGTTCTGTTTTCGAGGCTGGTGAATCTCAGAAGTAACCTTTTCTCTTTTTTTCACCTGTTTTTAGCAAGTTGTCATGAAGCTTACCAAGGTCAAGATGGTTAGTTTTCAGCTGTTATCTTTTCTGCAATCCAGACCTTAACTGAAAAGTTTTGGATTCCTGAGTGAGGAGCACACACTGAACTCTTTATTGCATTCTTGAAGAGCTTATTGTAAAAGCAGCGATAATTTATTCTTTCAGTGGTGCTAACACAATCCTTTTTGTGTATTGACCAGCAAAGACAGACCGCTGGCTCAGAGCCCTTAGTCTGTTCCAATCTTAATGTAAATCTGCTGCTGTTCCCTATATCTTGATTGATGTAAAAAATGTCTCAGTTTGCTCAAGATTCAGTTTTCCAGTGTTGGGGCCTGATGCTTTTTACTATCTTCACCCATGTGTTATTAAAAGTAGTTAAGGAACGTTTATTAGGCTGACTTCAGAAACATCTGCAGCTTCAAGATAGTATCACCTTTCTGAGGAAAATAACAATGGATGTGCTGTGTTTGCAGGAGGAAGCTGTGAGCTTCTGCTGGCTGGCTCAGTGCAAAGTCAGCTAGCTCAGTCACTAAATTACCTCAGTGAGCTACAGGGCAGGGATTTCTTTAAGTGTTCCAGCAAAACTGCAGAACATACCTGTCTCTGCCTTACCTTTAGAAAAACTATATTGGGGATTGGCTAATATTTATGAAGTCTTGCAGAGTTTGGAGAGCCAAAACTGTGCAATTTATAATCCTTGGTATGCAAATTGCTTGGGAATTGGAGTTTTGTTCTGAATACAGTAGCTTGAGAAAGGTGCTGATTTTTACATTTTTAAATATAACATCTTAAATGGCTTCGGTGGCTACCAAGGGTGTTCATTGCCTTCTGGTGGTGAAGCAGTTTCTAGAATAAAGGTGTGCTGTCTCGTAACAGTAAACTGATTTTATTTTCCATATTGTACAATTTATGTCTTTTTTTTTTGTGAACCCTAACAAAGGAAAAATACGTGTGTGATGATTTAAATGTGTTGTCAATAGAGTAATCAAGCACTGAGTAGATAAGTAGGTAAATACACTTAATACCCATGGAATGCACTTCGTACAGGAACCATCTGCACAGTGTTCAAGTTACCTTTCACTAATTAAAACATAGCTTAAGCAACAGAGTGTCTCTGGCTGGTATTAAGTGCATTAAATGCATGTGCAGTGCTTCCCCAGTTGTCAGGTTTTGCTTTCTGTACGTACTGAATAAACACTAGAAGGCTGTGTGGGGTCTTCTGGTCCTTTCCCAATGGACTCTTCCTTGAGGTTTATTTGCTAATTCTAGTGGATTTAATTGTTGGCTCTTCTCTGATGTGTCTCTTGCTGTTTTTCTGAATGTAGGTTGTTTTTTGTGCCTTCTTTTCAAGACTTTTTTCTTGCCAAGTCACTAAAAAGAAAATTACTATTCCTTTTGTCTTGCCTGCAGGAAGAAGACTGAGGGACAGCACATTGCTCATACTACAGCAGGCACTGACCGTGTAAGATTTATTAACAGGAGCACATTCAAGTCAGGAGGGTGTTGACGGTAATTACGCATAACTTACTGTTCTCCCAGATTTTATGAAGTATTTTTTTCTTGTTAAGTCTCTACCTAGCACTGTAAGGTGAAGCAATCTAAAAGTGACAGATTTCTCAACTTAGGACTCTTATTTTTTTTCCTGAAGAAATTTTTGGTAGTTCCAGGGGAGGAAGAACAGATTGAGTTCTTGAGCTAAGAAGAGGTTCAGTGTTTCCACATAAAGGTTACTGTCTTTGTAAGGTAGCAACTGTATCTCTATTTTCATGTTACTTGTTCTGTTTTCTCTTTCCTCCACCCCCTTAGCTGAAGTTTACTCTTGGAGACTTGGATAATAGGCATTTGGATAAAGAAAGTAAATTCTGGTTTTAGCAAAATGGGTTTCTGTGTAGAAAACAGTTCAAGTGAGTGGTAGAGTATTGATAAGTGACCAGCAAGGTGGCCTTACTCAGATTAGTTTTAGTTGGAGCTCATGGAATTGAGTTCCTCAGTCATTGAACTTACCAGGTCATGGAACTGACCAGCTTGAAAAGCAGAAAGAAATCTGTCAGAATACTGTCACAGTATGGCAATTGTGAGAGCAAGAATTCCCCGACTTTTTTATTTTTTTGAATAAAGATTCCTGTGAATTCTTTTGATACATGAGACCCTCATGAAACTACAGCAGTTGTATTCTTAAAAAACACAAGTAACCCAAAGTAAAGATGAGTTTTAGAAGCTTTTGGCTACAATAGCGTGTTTTACATGGAAGAAGAATAAGCAGATGCAGTATAAAGTATTTGTGAACCAGAAATCGTCTTTTTGACATAAAGACACAAAGTAGTTGTTTTTGTTTTTTGAAGGGTTGATGCGAGTATGTCCTGAAGACCATTGTCAAGCTTTTCTTCAATCAGAACGTTTAGGTGTAGAACCACCTGCTGTGCTGGTGGAGGTCTGTCTGTCTAGTTAATTCATATATTTGAATTTGTGTTTCCCTGTCTGGCTGTGGATTAGAAAAGAGCAGTTGCTAATACTGCTCAAAATGAGTATGCATTGATACTACATGACTGTTACATAGCTATTAATTAACCCTGTCCTTTGACAAGGTTTTGATCACTGAGTATGTGATGTTGGCTGTATATAGCTCACACCAGTGTGTTCTTCAGCCTGATGTGGCTGCTGCCTTGCAGAAAGTGATCACTCGTCAGCTGTGTTAGGGGATGGAATTGCAGTTTTGCATTGCATCACAGCTAATGTGCTGCTCACTGAATTGAAAGGCATCCAAGCAGATTTTATTTTTTCTATGACAGGGCTATATTTTTGCTGATGTTAGCTCCCCTCTAATGAAGAAGTAGTGTTCATGTTGTGAATATGCGCCAAAATTCAAGTGTAACACACTAGTTTCAGCTTTGTGAAGGGCAGTTGTGAAGAGCAGTTTAACCCAAGCCCTTTCATGTTTGGTTCACAATTGTGTAACTCAGCAGAAAAAAATCAAATAAGGAACTGAATAGTAGCTCATGGTTGTAGAATAGAATATGGTGTGAAAATACACAAGTAAATACAAAACAAGTCTTTGGGAGAAAAACTGAAAGTGTCCTGTGAGCAAAAGATTGATCAGCACTTAGATTTCTTACAGAAATAAAAATAAATTGGTGAGAATGTTATATTCTCCTGGAGTCGAATAGGTATTTTGGGAGGGAAATTGTTTAACCATGTTAAATTCAGGTTTATAAGATTAGATGAAGTGTTTTTATCTGCTGTTTAATGCTCTTTCTTAAATGGTTTCAACATTGTTAGCATCAGTTGCTTTCAGTTCTGGTGTATGAAGTATTAGTGTTCTAAACTAGAGAAGATCAGTACCATTAATGTATAACCTCAGTTGGGTTCGTCATGAAATAGTTGAGGGTGTAAAGGAAGCCTTTAATGTTTGCCAGGATGTAAGGGTCTGTAATACTCTCTAAATACTTGTAAGATGGTACGTATTAGTATTGAGCAGAATAACTGTTTTCATCAGGATTAACCTGTTTACCAATGTATAGATTTTTGTCCATTTCAAAATGTTGGGGAGGATGATCATTTAGAAGAGCTGATCAGTTTTGAAAGTTTCTTTGTAAACCACTTTTTGATATGTTGTAAACTGTCATTTTGGTTTTTAATGCCTTGATTTCTTAAAACAGGATCTTTATAAAAACATATAATTATCATCCTTACGTTCTTCAAAACTCATCGTTTCCACTTATGTTCTTGTGTTAAAATGTGATTACATCCGCAGGTTAACTCATTTACCAGTAAATACTTAAAGTTCAGATATAGAAGCAAATTATTCTAGTGTGTTGCTATGCATCGGCTGAACTGTGTAAATGGTTACATGTGTGTTCCTGGCCTGTCACAAATGCTGGGTGAAGTGTGCCTGCTTAAACTGCATGTATATGATCTCATACTTGCTTTTTCCCTTGCATTTTCCATGAACTAAAAAATTGCAAGTGGTCTGTTACCATGAGTCTGCTCAGATGAGGTAATTTAAGTAATTTATTGGTGTGTTTTAGCTCTTGGTTTAAGTATAACCTGCTTTAACTAGACTAATTTGATCCGCTGGGCAGCTAAAGCATTACAGCTTGAACCTCTTCTCATGTCGCGCGAAGAAAACAGTCTGAAGTTTGTATATCAAAATAATTCTTCCTTGCTTGAAGTTTGAATGATCTCTTACAGCTTGAAGAGATCCTTTGCTTTCCCTGTATTTTATGCTTATTTTTGACGTGATGTTTTATAAGAGAGTTCTTAAAGCTTGTTTGCGTCTGTACGTTGATGGGGTACATCAAGCACACAATTGATCTGCAGAAGCAGGTTGAGCCTTAGCTAGTGGAAAATCAGCCTTTGCTTTCTTTAGTGCCTAAGGAAGCCTGAAAGCAAACTCCTGCTTGTTTTCTGGTGAAGTCCTGATTTTACTTCTGTTGTGTTGCATTTGACAACTGACTGCTCTGACTTATCTTCTGGTAGGCAGCCTTTCCTGGAAATAAAATTATTACTGTTGGTTTTAATAACATGGGTGACTGCTCTCTCTCAGAGTCAAGTTTAAAGTAAATAAACTATTGTTCAAGATTTGGAGTGCAAGCATTTGGAAAATAACTTTTGGATCGCATAGTGATTGTATTCTACCAGCTGTACCAACTTTGTGCATGTGTCTGACATCCCATAACGCTCTCCAGCTTAATTTAGGTCAGATGTTACCCAGCTCTGGCACTAAAAAGGTCGGAGTTTTATGGCTTCCCTGGCATAATCCCAGGAGGTGTGGTTGGCTCAGCAAACTGACATCCGTGTTGTGTGCCGCATTTGGTGGCAATACATCGCGTAGGACAAAGTGGCTCAGCCGGGCACAGGGTGCACTTATATGTGCACTTTGCTGGCATGTCCTCTGCCAGCTTGTACTTGAAGGTTCTAATAAAAGCTTTAAAAAGTACTTAGATACTTACTCCTTTCTATAACCTAGCTTTTCTTCTCCCTGTAAGGAGGAAACTCAGATGAGCAAGGTGTTATGGGTTGTGTGTTTGTGTTGCAGTGGAGTTGTCTGCAGATTCAGTAGCTGTGTCTTTGAATTGCTTCTAGTCTTTGAAACAGAGCTTTTTCCCCTGGAATTGAAGGAGGTTGGTAAAGGAAAATGGGCAGGACTTGCTTCTTTTGGAGAGAAAAATTACTATGGTTTCAAGTTTACATTACACTTCAAGACCAAGTTTGCCCTATAGGGAAGAATTGTACTTACTTATCCGGACAGTTAACCTGAATTTCAGAATCTTGGAGCATGTGTAACTCCCTGTAGAAACTTGCAGTTCTCATCTTGTAAATCTTGGCATAGTTTTAAACATTTTGCTTCCTCTGTTCTGATCTGTAGTTACCTAAAGATGTGAACTCCAGCTACCTTTCTGCTGACCAGTTCAGATTCCTCTGTGGCTGTTACTGCCGTATCACCAATACATGTTTTCAGGTACACAGAAGTGCTCTTGAGAATGTAGCGTTGTCTTTCTAGGGTGTGTATTTGCAAAGAAGTACCCTTGGAGCTTTCCGGCTGTTCTTTACCACAGTTAACATCATGACTGCAGCCCGAGTCCTGTGAGAACACTGTCGCTGCTTTTGTTCTTGCAGGGTTTTTCTGTCTCCTATTTTTATAGTTTTTTTCATTTCCACAGTGCTTTCCTTCTTATGGCTCTGATCAGAAATGGTTTTGGAATTACTTTTCAGTGAGGCTTGGTATATGTACTTCTATGTCTTCTAAGTGGTTTAGATAGATGTTTGGGCATAGAGTTCCAGTAGTATGTTGTTAGTGTGTAAATAAACTGATTTCCTGACTGAAAAAACAGAACAGTGTTTGGAAATTCAGGAGGCACAGTTTCACGCTTAGAAAATAATGTTTGAAATAAATACGTTGTTTCACTGCATTCATTAAAGGCTGTTAAATATAGCTTGAAAATGTTATGGCTTATGTAGCTTTAGGGCATTAAAATGTGTGCTTGTGCCAGAACATGCCATCTTCCTGGCTGGTGGAAAGAAGCAGGTTTGCATTTAATTATTTTTTTTATATTTTTTTAATAACATTGAGACAGATGGCAAATTTCTTAATCCTGTTATTTTTTTGAAGTTGAAATAGGAATGAAACACTTTTGAGGGTGTTCGAAAAACACTTTGAGGTGTTCAGTTCTCATGAACACTTCTGGAAGCAGGCATGGGACCTTTCAAAAGGAGCTACTGGGTTTTGGTTTGTGGGGCTGGTCTCTGGAGGCAGCATAGAAGTGCTTAGGATACGATTTGCTTTTCTGGCAATAAAAGTAAACACATAAAATAACTAAAACAATGAAGGAAAATATTTATCTAAAAGTAATGTCATGTTTGTGTTATAGAAACTGTTAATGCAAACTTTACAGGCCTCATAAAGGGATAATTAAGAGGACAGACATGGCCCTAATGTGACTAATGAGCATATTGTTAAATACCAGCTATAATCAAGTCAAACCTAGTGTACTCTGGGCTTTGACAGACGCTTCCTTCCCAGCTCACGGTTTTTAACAGTTGAGTTTCTCTTGTGAAGAACAGCAAGAAGTTCTGCAGTCACTAGAAAGATGTGTATAGCCCCCTATGGTGAGCACTAACTACCCTTCAAGACTCTGCATTTGCCTTTTTTGTCCCCATGGAATAGAGCACACAAATCTGGAGGGATGTAGTTTCGGGTTAGAAAAGAGTTCTTCAGTGCTATGGGCGGTTGCTGCTGTAGTTTCTGTTTGAGGGTGGAGAGGAGCAATTCTTTTTTTTATTGCTTTCCTGGCACAATCACATGAGGAACCTCATCCACGTTGCTAAGGAAGGATGAAAGTTGATATTATCACTTAGGTCAGAGTTCCCAAGTGCCGTAGTATGTTGTATCCAGTGTTTCTCTGCATTTTTAGCGGTGTTTTGGTGATACAAGGGCTTTCCATCTCACTCTTATTTCTCCTTCAGGGAGAATTTCTGTGTGCAGTCAGGTCTGAAAGTACCCTGAGAGATGAGCTTTAATACGTAATTAAATGGTCTTTAGAAAATATATGTCCTTCTGTAATTTGCTAGTTGCTTCTACATCCTGTCCCTGTTCTCCTATAGAGTATTTACGCTTCACTCACCTGTCTGTGGGTCATTCCTCCATGTTACAACTTTCTGCAGCCTTTAGGAAGGTACTAGAAGTTCTTCTGATGCCTGGCCTGATGTATTTGATCCGCAGATGGTCTTTGTGAGGGCAGAAGGCCTGTCTGGACAATGATAAAAGGCTTGTGGTCACTTACATTTTACCTTGGAAACTATTAGCACTGCTTTAGAATAAGTATTTATGTAAAAGAAAACACAGAGAAATGTTTTTTGAATAGTCACTTTTTAGATGTAAAAAGAGAAGAATATTTTAAAAGAATTTCTAGAAGAAAACTCTTGGTGCAGAGTGTGGAAGCCTTGGACTGTGCCTCTGGAAGCTGGGTGGGTGGTTAGTTGAGTTTCTTTGTACTGGGGCTGCAGACCTCACCTAGGTGAAAATTGCAAGGTCCTTGCAAGATCTAGGTCAAAATGACACCAGGCTTTACGGCTGTAGGTATTAAAAGTGTTTGAGCACATTTGTTGGATAAGTCATGAAGAATGTTTTCAGTATCAAAGTTTTGGTGCCCTTCTGGCTGGAAGCCAAACTTCCTACAGGATGGTGCAGACAGATTCACTTGGGTGTCATAAATTATTCTCAACATTTTAATCAAAACGTGTATTTAGTTTTGAACAGATGACTGTTGTGGAGCAGTGGTGGTCTCTCTTCAGAGCTGAGCTTGTAACTGAGGTTCTGTTAAGTCTCTTGTTCCCTTGATCTAGCTAAAGGTAAACCAGTCCACCTAGAATGTCTCATGTGTGGTCCGATGGCGGAGGAGAGCTATTTTAGGATGGGGATGATATCTTAAACACCTTATTAATACTGTTTATTTGAAAAACTTGGGTGGGAGAGGGTAACTCGTATCATTTTTCCAAAATCTTTCCTACCTCAAAATTGTATGGGGTGTAAATGTCAGATCAGAGGGGTGAGGGGGTTTCAGAATTCATAAATAAGGTTTGATCTTTATGACAAGGCTATTCCTTAGCCTGAGGTTGGGGGTGACTTTTGTTTGGGTTTGCTGATGTTCTTTTTAAGAGCCTTCAGAGAATACCAATGCAAGTACAACTTGTTGGAGTGCGTGTAAAGTAATTCTGTAATATAAAAATGTATCATTAAACCTTTAGGGTTTTCTACAACACTGCATTTAATAAATAGCAGTGTAGTGCTGGTTTACTTCCTGCAGTAAATGTAAACTTCTGATCAGGCTGGGAGGTTGCATAAGGCACTGAACCTAGAAATCAGGAAGTCTGAGCTGTATTTCTAGCTCTCCATCAGACTTCCTCTCTGGTCCCGGACACATTGTTCTTCCTAACTCAGGCATGCTGTATTTAAAAAAAAGTCTCCTCTTAAGCTTCTTGGAATAGGACCTTTCCCATATTAAATCTGGCACTTACTATAATGAAAATAGTCTTTGTGATAGCTTCTGTGAACTTTTTTTTTCCTACCATTTGTGAAACCAATTCAGCTTCTAGTCTGGCCAGTGAAGTGAAGCTAATCCATTTCTGTTCCCCCCCATTTAGATTCTATGTGATATATATCTGGAGAGAGACTTTCAGTGTACTTGGAGAACATTTTAATATAACAGGATTTTCAAACCTTGCTAAATAGATGATGTTAGTACACATTTGCACACTAGATAATCTCATATTCTATTAAGATGATTAAAGGTTATAATTCCAGTGACAGCCTGGAGAACAGAAAGCTCCAGGAAGACCTTAGAGCAGCTTTCAGTGTCCAAACAGGCTGACAAATCTGGAAAGGGGATTTTGGCAGGGCACGTAAGGAGAAGACAAGGGGGGAATGGCTTTGCTCTAACAGAGCACAGATTGAGATCAGGTATTGGGAAGAAGTCCTTCACTGTGAAGGTGATGAGACAATGGAACCCGTTGCCCAGAGAAGCTGTGGAGCCCTGGCAGTGTTCAGTGCTGGGTTGGATGGGGCTTGGAGCAACCTGCTGTTGTGGGAGGTGTCCCTGCCCCTGGCAGGGGGTTGGAACTGGGTGAGCTTTAAGGTCCCTTCTAACCCAGACCATTCTGTGAGTCTGTGAAATGGTTAAAGGCGGCTTTCTAGTGGGGTAAGCATTGCCTACTGAAGCTGCTAGAAACATTTGTTAGTAATTCCCCTTGTGTACAAGAATTGTTTATTTCACTTTGGATTGAAACTGTTTCACTATTTTAGATTTTAATTTTAAAGTGTCTCATGAAAATCTATGGTATTTTCCAGACTTAAGGTACGATGATCTTAGTGTCAGAGAGACTTCAGTTACCTGCCTTTGCTTCCCTAGTTCTGTCTAGGAGCATAATACCTGTTTTGTATGTAAACGAGAGCCCAGCTTTCTCTTCAGCAGGGAGTAGGCATGAATCAATGAACACTGAGCTCAGTGCGGATCCTCTGGAGCTGGCCAGGGTCCAGGATGACTGCAGCACTGGTTGAGAAGAATTTGGACTGAAGAAAAGGGAAGGCCGATGTTTCAGTCTTCCATAGTCTCGGCATTTTTACTATGTCAGGAAGTGAGGTCAGGCACAGCCGCTGTGTACTGTAATTGTTTTCTGGAAGGCTAGTCATTAAGATTTTCTGTTTTTCTTAGAAGCCTTTGTAGTGTGAGACTGTCAGTGGAAAATATTGCCTTTCTTTTAATATGGTTAACATGATTAACCATATTACACTAGCGCAGTGTTGAGTTATTCAAACACTTCTCTGGCTATATTTTTCAAATACAGACTGGTTTTATTTAGTTTAATTTTTTTTTAGTGTTGTGAAATACATGACAAACTGTTTCAGCTGTTTAGGTTGTGTGTCTTGAACAAATAATCTTGGAAGGCCAAAGCTCAAGCTATTTCCCATGCTGATTTCTGTTAAACTGGAAATGTGGTATCTGCCATTATTTCTTTCAGCTCTGCTAAAAGAGCGCAGCAGAATGCTTGCTTCCGAGATGGGTAGTCCCAATTCTGTTTGGTTTTTCTAGCGGCTGCAAGGGCTGAGTTCATCTTTCAACTCAAACAAGGTTTGGAAATGACCTTTAGCTGGTGTCTAATAGAAACCATTGCAAAGAAATGAATCAGGCCAGAAGTTTCCCTTGCAAAAGCTAACCTTTCTAAAAATTAATCTGTTTAATTCCATACTCAAAAACCTCCAGTGCGTGGTAACAAAGCCCTAGAAGCTACCTCTGCAAATTCTGCTATTAATTCCTATGTAATGATTCATTAATTGTCAGTATATTCCTTTGCAACTCTGAAAACTGCAAAATTTGCCTGGTCTTTAATGCTTGCAGATGGGATATTTCTGGTTTCTTTTTAGTCTAGAAGTTATCATTTTGTGTATTAGTTCATCTTTGCCGGTGTAGTCTGTGGATTTGTAGTGCAAACCGTTTTGTCTTTTTTTTGCCCTGATCTCTTGGATAGTTGGTAGTGATAAGCTTACAATACCTACCTGCTGGGACTGTGGAATATAGTAGTCTTAGCCTCTGTTACGAAGCGTGTGATAGAGCAAAGTAGCTTTAGGGGACCTGAGAAGTTTTTTGAGGCAGTTCTGCCTGTAGGTAGGCTGTTCCTTTGTGGTCCATGTATAACTCACCAGCTGGATTTGCTTGTCCAAACTAATGTCGTTTGTGGTGAGCCAAAGGGTTCAGGTCAGTGACAGCATTTGAGGGGAGCTGTGAGAACTGGTAGGACATGGACTGTGGAAGCTGTGGGTGGAGGTGGGTTCAGGACCCTTGAATCTCCTCTCTGACCATGCAGCGGTTTTTTTGTACCTTTGCTTCACAATCAGCTGGCTGACTTCTGGACTATCAGTGAGAGGGTGTGGGTAATGGCTTTTCAAGATAGATCTCTCTTTGTTTTGTTTTTCAGGAAATTGTGTTGAGTATGTAATAACTTTTCAGGAATTCTCTTTTTATTTACCCAAATACCATCTCTTTCCTTGAATGAAATGGAGACTTTGGGGTGCAAAGCTGTTGATAATGTGCTCAGCAGGAATGCTTTATTTCTCTTGAAAAGCTTTATTTATAAAAACTTGGGAGGAGTTGAGTCCCATGCTTCTTTACCAGCACAGGTGCTACACTTGAGAGCAGCAGTGTCTTTTGCTGCTCTTTTATCTGTGTTTTCAGGGAATGAAGCTGTGCTCTAAAGCCAGATGAACTTGGTTTTTACAAATCTATTGGTGTTCAGTGGGATGTTCCTTTTCATCATTGGTGTTCTGCCACTTGCAGCCATCTGAGCCCAGCTGTGCAATAAAATGCAGTCTGAGTGAGGTGAAACTGCCCAAGAGTTATTAAAATGGTTTCATTTATGCAAGTACTTCTGTTTTCTCTGACCAGATGGAGATTCCTGCTAAGACATGAAACTGTATTTGCTATTTTTGGAAGTTGTCATCAACTGAATAAAAACACTTGTTTCCTGATACTTCAAATGTTAACTTCTTCCTCTGAAAAATAGGAAGTTACAACACCAAGCAAGTAGAACATGTATGTGTAGGTGAAAATGTAAATACTACCTGTGCCATTAGGCAACAGATTAAGGAGTCTAAAAACCACGTGGATGTTGGTGCTGTGCACTACAATTTGTTCTGGCTGCATTGCTGCTTGGCAGCATGGATGAAGCCCCAGAGAATTATATTCCGCTAATGTGGGAGATGAGGACAGAAACTTTGTTTATTTAAAATTGCAGGTGGTATTTGGCTTGTTTCAGAACACGTTTCTCTACAGCTAGTTATTTTGGAGAGTTGAGAATTTGAATGCAGATATTTTTGCTTTTTGGTAAAGGGTTTTCCCCTTTACATTAAGCGCTAATTTCTGTTGTCTTTGAGGTTCTTAGGTGAAAGAAATTGAGACTGTGCACGTACATGGAGTATTTTCAGTCTGCATATATTGAATTCCTGTTACAGCTCTTAAGACTTAGATCTAACCTCTAAACCTCTAGAAATAGAAGAGGTGTAGTGGAAGAAACTTCTGCCCTAATGTTAGCATCCTGACTGGCAGTTTTACCATGCAGTTAGTTTTAAATGGAATCTTTCTATACAATCAGATGAATTTGTTTCTTTGGCACAGGTAATTCAAAATCTGACAAATAGAATGGAAGATTACTCAGGAAACAAATAACATGTAAGATAGTTAAGTATATTAAGGATAAACCTGGTATAAATTTAAACTTTGGAGGTCGTTTCTAGCCCTTGATATGTTGCAGTCATATTTGGTCTCTTAAAATTGCAACTGGCGCAGACCCAGAGAACAATTGGTATGCAAAATGAGCTGGTTTCTTTGGCAGTCTTGGGTATTTTGTTGTGCTGCATTTTGTGGCTGTGTGATTTGTGTCAGTTATTTTGAGATACTTTTGCAAACAAGAAGGAATGTGGGTTTTACCAGTGGATGCTGCCAGCCTCTCCCTTGTAATGGCAACACAGGAGAAATCCTCGTGAAGGCAGTTTTCGTTACAGACCTTTTGAGAACAATGTGAGTTAAACCAGGAGAAACTACAACAGTTGGGCTGTGATATTTCTACCACCGTTGCTAATCTGCTGAAGATTCAGTCCTATAAGCACAAAATTAATAAGGAGTTTTCCTGTCTCACCTGCTCCCCCGAACATTGTCATTTCCATCCTGGCTATAGAGAACTGAAATTGGCAGTTGTATGTAGAGTGACTTGATTTATGCACAGATTTGAGTTGAGGGAATGTTTATTTTTATGAAATGGACTATCCTAACTGCATTTTTGATTTCTGTATGGCTTTTTAGAAGGTAATGGGAAGGGAGAAGGAAATGTCAGCATTTCCTGTATCCTGTTATCCTATGCTTTTTATGGATGCTGAATTAACTATACCCTAACATTTGGGTTGTATTTTGACATTTGGATTGTATTTTGACTTACATAATTACACATTATTCACTAGAAGCCCAAAGCTGTGCAGCACTTTTCCATATGCAGTTCTGCATTTAGTCAAAGACGTTTGTACAAAGTACGCTACTCTCTTGTGTTGCCTTAAACCTCGTTTCCACTGTATCAGACTTTCTTATTGATGACATGTTGCAACGTTAGAGAAATTGCATGGTTTGGGGGCTCTTTTGATTGTCACAGACACTGAAACATGCATGCAGTGTATGTATTATTTGGCCTAAAACTTGGGTTCTGGAGTACAGGCAATTTGGAAGTTGTAACTACAAAATTAGGAATAAAGTGATGCTTTTAAGACTGTCAGTTTGTGCAGGTTTCTCAGTGTGCAATGAAGCTCAAAGTGGACATTTTATAGTAAGTTTTGCTTACAGTTAAAATCAGCTCATTTGAACATCTTTGGGGGAGTGTTGTAGAATGTTGAATTCTGATTATATTTTCCTACTGAGTTTTCAAATGTTCTTCTTTCATTAAAGGATTTGATTAATATCACTGGGCAAGTGTTTGTTTTGTGGAAGAAGGAAAAAAACATAAAATAAAAACATGAAGGCACTGCTTTGTTTTTCATCTGAAATATTGTTGCCAAGTTTGGCAAAATAGAGAACTAATTACTTGGTGGAGGGCAAAGACATAACTGACACTGGCACTCTCTGTTTTGGCAGGTGGTTAAGCAATTGTCAATGAATGCTTTTCAGACATGATGGCCGACCAGCCACCTCCATTAGAAGCTACACCTATACTGAATGAAGTGCCACTTCTACCTCATATGGTTAATGGAGACAGCATACAACAGGCAAGTAAATCCAGAGCATTTTCTGTCATGTAAGAGTGATGGTAGTAGAGAGGTTGACATTCAAGTATACAGTAGAAAACAGAACATGTATGATGGCTTGAAATAAAGGATCTGTGATACTGAAGTTAGAAAAGTGGGTGGTTCTTAGCATTGATATAATCAGTAAAATAGAAGTGCAGATATAGAGAAGAAAATAGTTCCTTGTGAATATAGTGGAAATGTTGCAGATTAAAAGGACTGTTTGTTACATACATGTAACTGTTTTGAAATTAAACTACAAAATCAAAGAACAGAAGGAAAATATAGTATATGGATTTAATACAGTGCTACAGTTTTGAAAGCTCTTAAAACTCCTGTAAAATAAAGATCAGCAAGTGGTTGCAGTGCTCTAAACTAATTAGTCTGTTGCAGGAAAATGAAAGACCTTGGCTTCCTGATATTAAATATCTTCATTAATAATTTAATTAATTAATAATTAAACTGAAATAAGGTAGGTTTAGATTAGCTATTAGAAGGTAGTTTTGCACTGTGAGGGTGCTGATGCGCTGGTACAGGGTGCCCAGAGAAGCTGTGGCTGCCCCATTCCTGGCAGTGTTCAAGGCCAGGTTGGACAGGGCTTGGAGCAACCTGCTCTATGGAACATGTCCTTGTCCATGGCAGGGGGTTGGAACTGAATGAGCTTTAGGTTCCCTTCCAACCTAAACCAGTCTGTGATTCTAACAGTGAAGACCTTGGCATGTTTGAACGTACAGTGGATAAACAGGGTACAACAAAATAATCATGAATTGTTAAGGGTCAGATAGACCATGAATACTGGGAAGTTTTAAATGAGATGCCCTTTACTTTGTAATTATTACGAATGCAGAAGAAGGAGAGGTGTGCATTATTTCAGTTGTAGTATACTTGGAAAAATGGGCTTTATTTGAAAAATGTATTCTGCATCTGTTCCTCAGATTCTGGAGATAAAAGCTCAATGGCTGTGTTTTGAAGTAAGTAAAGCTATAGAGTCTTGAAGCTATTTCTGAAGTTCTGGCATTAGCAGTGTGAAATTTTAAACACTGACCAGCTGTGAGTTTATTCCTTAGGGAGCGTTTCATATTACATAAGGAAAAGGGATCAAGTAGATCTAATTGGACACTATCTCTGTAGCTGTATTTGTGTAGCATGTCGTGGTATATATCAGTGTGTAGAGTACGAGTGTATTGAGTGATCCAGGAGAAGGTGACAGCATTGGAATTTTCAGAACCTAGTGGAGGCTGTTTGCAATCGGGTGAGGTAAATGGGGAAATGGCATTTGTAGAATAGACCTGAAGGCTGATAGACTCCAAGACTTTTAATTATATTGGAAATTATGAATTAGACTGTCTAGTGAAAAATCTTCATGGGACCAAGAACATGATTTTATGTTAATGTGCCAACTTTTCTCATTCTAATGTGTCTGTGTCTGTACAATGATGTGATGTTGCCATTTATGTCATCATCCTTCAGTTGCCTAACATGCTGCTATCATTTGTGGTACTTTCCCCTGAGAGGCTTATGAGCCACAGTCTCATATTTTCAAGCTTACTTTTAAGTAGAGAATTGATTTAGAAGCTTTATTAATGCAGATGATTTTTTATTATTTTACTGCCAGTGCTGTAGAGGTTAGGCTGATTACAGAGTATTGTACAGTGAGTTTGTTTTCAGAAGTAAAACTGCTTCAGCTGTGTTGATCCTACTGGTTCTGAACTGGCTGCACAGGACACTTGAAGGTGTTGGCAGGTCTGACTCCCAGCAGTACTCTGTCCTCTGACTTGGCTTAGATTGACTTGTTAGAAACTCTCAAGCTTCCTGGAAATTTTCCTTGGAGGAAGGTAGATGGAACTCCTTTGCTTCATTAATTAGCATGAGTCATTCCTCCTAAGACATTGCCCCCTGCATTCCTGAAATTCCAGTCTCTGAACTGCTCTGCAGCCCTCTGATTACACTACTTACTTACAATCCTTTTCACTGATCCTTTTCAATTAATAGTTTCCTGAACTGTCTGTGAGAATTTCAGTTAATTGAAACCCATTCTGAAGATTTGACTCCTTCAAAGGCTCTGAGTTTTTAAAAGGATGGCTTTCCCACCTCTGAAATTTCTTGCCCTGGAAGATGAGAGCTGCTGCAGGGTTTAATACCTGCCTGTGGAGCCCCATCCCTTTCCATCCCCAGCAGCTGCTGTTCACAGCATACTTCATCTGTCCTGGTTCTCTGTGCTCTGGCAAAGCCTCAGCCCATTATTGTCAGTTTTCTGTGAGCAATTAACATTGCTTCTCTCTTTACTTATAGAAGTTCAGTAGCATTGAAGTAATACATTTACTCACATACTGAAATGACAGGTCTGCTTAAGCTTCAGGCTCTTTAATTGTGCCATTTAAAAAAGCATTACCTGTCATCTGTCTTTCTGATGTAACAGTGATAAGTATTGCTTACTGGCTAGATGTTTTTTTGGTGTTCTAGTTCTGTCCAGAACTCATCTAAGTGAAATTCTCTTGTACTGCGAACTCACTGGAGCATGGTCAGGGTTCATACGTGCTTCTGCATCTCCTATTAAAAAATAAAAGCTAAGATAAATATAGCAACATGCAGGAGCTGCAAAACCAGTGTTAGATGGTGTTTATCAGTCTGCCTCTTTCAGTCACGATTTACATACAGGAGTTTAAATGGAACAGATCTGTGCAAACCTCAATCTCTTTCTGTGTGGAAGCTGCACCCTCAAGGATAGAGGGAAAGAAGGGTGGGAGGTGTCAGCCGTAACTTCAGGGAGCTGGTGTGTTTGCACTTACTCCATTAAACGTTAGCTGGAGAGGAGTGCTTTGATTAGTGCCAGCATAAGTGACTTGGCAGACTCTTTGGAAAAGAGTAGTCAGTGGAGCTTGTCAAAATGCAGAGGTTGAGTGAGGGATCACAAGATCTTTTTAAGTCTCATTCTTTTCAGTGATCATTTTTATTAATGACCAATAGAACAGAATTGAAGCGTACTTAATAAATCTACAGCTGATAGGAAATAGGAGGAATTGCAAGTATCTTGTAAGCCTAAAATTACATTGGTTACTAGAAAGATAATCTAGAAAATTGGCAGCAAGTGCAAAGTACTGTGTTTAGGTAGCCAGCTTAACATAAGGAACAATGGGGTTCGCAGTGGTCCTTTAGAAAAAGGTCTGCAGGGGAATGGGTAAAGACTGCAAGTGGAAGTCATCAGTGTTGCATGGTTTCCAAAAAAAGGCAGATAAAAATCCCCAGAGGATTTATATACAGGGTATGGCATCTAAATCACAGAAAAGTCTTTTATTGGTGCTTTATTCTTTATTTCATTGATGGTTAAGACATGGAGTAAGGTTTCAGGTTGAAGCAGGGAATGTTGAAGTTAGATGACAAAATCTGACGATGGTGACAATGAAACTGTGATGCAGATGCCTGGGGAATTTACAGAGCTCCATTACTGGAGACGTAGAAGCACTTCTGGCAGATGTGCAGATGGATTAGGGTGAAAGTGGATGCAGTCATGTCCAGACTGACTTGCAGGATCTCACTGTTAGTTGTGTTTCTTCAGCAACAGGGTTATGCAAGCATGAGAAAATTCTCCTGATCTTTCAGGAGCCATAGAGCAGGGGTGAGAGGCATGACATGCTTCATCACCTCTTCTGCCCTCCTTTCACCCTCAAGTTACTTCAGAGCATCCGAGAATATATTGTCAAAATACATACCTGCGTGCTTTCAGTGAAAAAACACGGCTGGCTTTTGGGCAAAGCATCTTTGTGGCTTGTTTTGTTTCTGTTTGTTTGTTTGATTCTTTGTTTATTTGTTTCCCTTTGGGTTTTGGTTTGTTGGGTTTCTTTTTAAGGTGCATGTAGTCATGACTTTTCCAATTTAGCCTTGAAATTGAAATAATCTCACAGGCAAAGCTAGGGAAGCAAGGCAAATCTTAGGTGATGTATTGCTTCAGTAGAAGAAAAAGCAGTGTGAAAATATTGAAAACAGAAGCTAAGTCAATTATTTCAAGTATATCAAGAGAAGCACTTCTGGCTGTGATCAGAGAAAAATCCTGATTAAGCAAAGCCAATGATTTTATGTCAAAGTATTATGAAATTTGTATTCTATCCATCAGTGTTTCTCATCTTGCTGTTTTATCCTCTAAAGTAGCCAAAGCTGTATTGTTTTAGTCTAACATGTGGGCATAATGAAGAGTTGTTGGGTTTTTTCCCTGTAGGTAATTCCTAAAATAAAAAAGAAAAATCAAAACGCCTCTTTTGTTTCCTACAGGTTATTCTTGTGCAGGTGAACCCAGGTGAAACATTTACAATTACAACTGAAGATGGACACATTCAGTGTATTCAAGGTAAAGGGAAAACTGAAGTACTGACTCCAAATATTTTGATTCTGCAGATCTCACAGAATTACTGCCAGTGTTTGTTACTGTAATGTCAAATGTGGTTTTATATGTTCTGCAATGTAATAAATCAGATTTTTCAGTTTGTACTTAAAGCACAAATGACAAAGTGCTTGGACGTAGCCAAGATACCCTGCATCTCTGCGCACTTTGCTACTGGTTTATAAGAGGCTGGCATCTCAACTGGTTTTGTGGTGATCCTTGAATAAGTGTCTTCTCAGAATCTTAGCACATGAATTTACGTGGGATTTAGTCCGCACTAATCTAAACAACTTGAACAGATGCTGTGTGACCTCCCTTTACTGTAAGGCAGTGGCATTAGCAGTCTGCTGCTGTTGTGGGAGGCACTGCTACCCCTCTGTGTGTGGCTGCAGCCTACTTCTTACCTTCCGGGTAAGTGACAGAACTACAGATCTCAGTCGGGTTGAAATACCTCTTGTAAGTCAAGTAGAATTTATTAATACTTCAGTTTTTTGAATAGTTTTTTACCATTTCAGATAATATTATATAAAGTGTGTCTGTTCTGCTTACATGAAATCCCAGACAGGAATGCTTTCTTTCAGCTTGATGTGAAAAATAAGATACGCTTTCTTAAAAGAAAGAAGTTGGTAGACCAGCTGTCAGCATCCCTGTGGTGCCAGTGTTGTTTATACGGACTTTTAACTCTGTCACAAAATAAGAGCTAAAGTTTATCCAAGCTGATTTTTGTACAATTAAATAAATACTGTTGGCTCTGTAAGTGCCATGGTTGGGATAAGTTTAACCTGTGCTTTTTGTAGAATAAATGTACATCCATACTTGCGGTCAGCAATATTATCTAAAATTCTGAACGTTATTAAGTCATACTTCATATATATCTTGAATGTGAAAATGACGTCTCCTCGGTGGCATAAATTGCATTATTTTTCTTGATGGAAACTTGGTACAGTCACTTCTTTTATTTTTTTTAGACTCTCAATCCCAGTTATTAAGTTTCTCTCCAAACTGACCTTTTGGTAGGATAGTTTAAACCTGGTTTCTAAACCTGCCTGTCTAAAAGTAGCTCCATATGTACAGTTGGATGTAGTTGCCTGCTTTTCAGGCACCAAAGTGAGCCACCACCTTGGGGAAAAAAGGTGCCTCGAGTTGGTAGAAGCCTCATTTGTTAAAAAGTGGCACCTTGTTACTTCTCAGGTCCAGCACACGTTCCTATGATGTCACCAAATGGTTCTATGCCGCCTATATTTGTGCCTCCTGGTTACATATCTCAGGTAAACTTTAATTTATTCTCCTGTTTCAATATGTTTGTGGGTGTAACTTTTTAACAATAAGGCTGTTGATTATTTTATTTGGAACAGCTGTTACAAGCATTTCTCATCTTTTTTTCCTTTGAACTTATCAACTCTTTCACTTCAGTGTAGGCTTTCTCACCTTCTGTTCACATAGTAAAATTTGGTCTAGTTTTCAGGATTTGTTTTTTATAGTAGTGCCACTAGGCAGTAAAAGATGACTTTCAGTAAGGTAACAGACGGCTCTGAGTTGGCTGTCTGTTCTCTCCATTAACAGGATCCACATCTTGATGTGTTTCCTTCAGTCCTGTTTTCAAGGTGAAAGTAGGTGCCTGGGTCATACGAATAGTCCCAGCTGACAGCAACCTGCCAGTGTCAGAGGAGTGATAAGTGTAGCTAAGCTCATACTGTGCTTAGCTCCGCTAGAAACAGTCTGCTGGGAGCATAGCTGGTGGCAGCATCACAGTTGAACGTGTTTTGTGGGTAGGAGACTCATGTTTCTTACATTGAGGTTATAAGGGTCATACACCAGTATCATTCTCTCTTCCATCCTTAGGTCATTTTTTCTTTCCTGGACTACAAAAGATACTTCTCTTTAATGTCTTCTCATAATTCAGGTTTTTTCTCTTCAAAGTTTTCAATATGCCTTTCTTTAGTAGCTCTGATCTGCTTAACATTGAGCAAAACACACTACTATTAGAGGAGAAGTGTGAAGAGGAGTGTTAATGCCACTGTCATGTGCCTGTGAAATGAGCAGGACTCTGGGCTTCTCTCCAGGCTTGACTTTTCCATCTTTACTGGTTTTCCACTCCTTTGAAGTCATAGCAGGTCAGATCTGCATGTGGTATTTGAATTGTTATCAGCAACACTTGCAGTTACCAGTTCAATTTACTTTTTAATTGATGCAATTTTAAAGGGAAGTAATTAAAAACAGAACAAGTTTGGGTCTCATTTTTTAGTGATGTTCAAAATTTGAAGTTTTCTGGGTAGGCTTGAAAACCTTGTAACTGTATATTCTTGAGCTCCCAGGCAGTTGTCTTTTTGCATACAACTGCCTCTGCATTTTGTGCTTCTGCTGTTATAAGAAGGTACTTCCGTGCAGACCCTGAAGAAAGATCCCCCAGATAATTTATACATCAGTATGAAATTGAGTTTTCCATGCAAATAATACGCAAAGCCCTGGTGAATGCTGAGGTGTACAAACTGAAAAAATACATTTGTTCTGTGTTTGCTGTCACATGAAACTTAGGGGGGTTGTTTTATTGTCCCTTGGTTGTTATGACAGAGACAGGCAAGTTTGAAACAAACTTTAAATCAGAGCTTGAGGTACTTACACTGTTCTTGTCAGTACATGGGACTTCAACTTTGTGCTCCCAGATTTGTCTGGGGGAGCCTGAAGATAAATACCTTGGCTTCTGCCAAAGCAGAATGAAGTAGTTCAGTAGGGGATGAAGGAGGTGTAGCAGCTTTGGACTGCAAACTCACTATATTAATGTATCTCTTCTACCTGAATTTGTGCCATGTGTCCTGCTTAATATCTGTACATAAAACTGAATTAACATAACCATCAGAATTTGCTATGACTTTGGCTTGTATGTATTATAGCGTGTGTTGTATTACAGAATGTAATGCAGTTCAAGTGGCACATTTAGTTCTGTTGATGAACCAAAAAGCCTCCCACATTGTTTCTAAACCCTTGTATTCGGTGTAAGCTTAGTCTTAAACAACTTGTCATTTTTTTCTTCTATTTAAAGTCTGTTAAGAATTGCTAATAAATCAGCTGACTCTGAGGTCATCTCACAGCTGAACTTTGTCATAGCAGTTTGTGAGTGGACACATTCCATTTCCCTTCAGAAGAATAAATTCTCGTTAGTTTGCTCTGTCTTTTGCTGAGGAGCTTTTCAACATGCACTGTTGGCATAGGCAGCATTTCAACATCCGTAATGCCTTCTTGGCCAACTCGGAAACACTACAGTGATCTCTTACAGCCAAACTAAATATGCTGTAAGAGGGGATCTCAAAGGAGCTAACAGGACAAACATTTTGCCTGCTTCCTTTAAACGGATTTACTTCATGGATTGCATTTTAATAAAACCACTTTTTTGCATCTCAGTTGTGTACACCTTCCTGCAGCTGGGGAAGTGTCCCCCAACTTGCATCCACAGATACTTTTTTCTGCTGGCTGCATTATCCATCTCTGTTAATCCTAAAGCACTGTAAGGCCCTGCCTAATAGCATTTATAATTTGTATTTTGAAATGCAACTAGGAGATGACTGGTGTAGAAGGAAGGAGGCATAAAGCTGCAGACTGATTTTAAGCCAATCTAAGAAAAATGCTTGGTTTTCCCAGAGGGACTTGATTAAGAGGCAGTTTGCCTTTAATGATGAACATTTTTCTATCATTGATTTATTTTTATTTTTCAAATTACATTGCTCATACCTCTTTAATCTTTTGTGTGAGGGAGAAATCAATTTGCTGTCTGTCTTTAAATAGGATTTAATAGAGTCTAGTTTGCTTCTGAGTCAGACTTCTCATTAGGTACAGTCTGAAACTTCTGCCAGTGGACTTCTGCATTGTGGCAGAAGAAACAAACTGGAATGTGACCTGGTGACTTCTGATGGTCAGCTCAGAAGCCTTTGACCCTGTCAGAACTGTAGGTGCTGAAAACTTAATCCCTCAATTACACAAATTAGGCTATAACCACAGAATGACAACAAGGCAGTGCACATGTCCTCTGTCTGTACTATGAACATACATGGAGAAAGGACCCTGTAAACATCAATCTGCTTGTCTGTGCCAAGAGTACTAATGATAAGACTAAAACTGTTGTACTTCAGTGTCATCATTGTTAAATGTGTTGGCTTGTGAATGCTTCTCTGGTGTTACTCTTTGATCTTGTCTTCTAAAACCTATGTTCTGTCCGAAGTCTCTTCTCAGCTTTAAGATTTAGAGAAGCGTTGTTGTATAAAACCTTAACCTATTTCTAATGTACTGTAGGGAAAGCAATGCCTTGAGATAATAATGTATTTCATGCTGGCAGAGTTAGGTTACAGAAGAAGCCTCTAAATGGCCAGTTTAGGACACATCCTTAGAAGTGTGCATGTGCATACATACACATGTGCTGTCTTAGCATCTCTTTATCCTAGAGTTCAGATGCACAGGTTCCTCATCTGAATTCTCTTAGCCTAGGGCAAACATGAAATACTTTGACATTTCAGTTGAGTTGGATCACAGTACAAGACAGCAGAGCTGACTTGTAGTACTTCGTACTTGCCACAGGCCAAGAATGTGTATGCAGACATGTACCTCCAATCTGACGACATGCAGCGACTTGTACACAGTATAGTGCTGTTGGTCCAAAGTACTTCATCTAACTGCAGTTACAAGTGGACTGGGAATTACATCCTGATCAATTCCCATTACTTGTTTTAAAAAAAATAAAAATACATTATTCATAAGTTACAGATTGCTTAACACTTTGGTGTGTGAGGCTCAGTTTCTTAAAACTGATTGCCTCAAACTCCAGTTTCTTTCAGTAACATGTGCTGGGTTCCCACTGGAATTTATTTCAGTGTGTATATCCTAACAGGTTGTGAGTATAAATTTGACCATAGAGATTCTTTATCAAATGTGCAATATTTAAAGGTTGTTACTGTACTAACTTAATTTCGTGTGTTGCGTGACAGGTGGTGGAAGAAAATGGAGTTCGTAAAGTGGTGGTGTTGCCGCACTCAGCTGAATTCCATCCTTCCATGCATCCTCCTCCTCCTCCTCCTCCCCATGTGCCACATTACATGCATCACCACCACGCTCTGCTCCCTCATCCCCCTCACCCAGTGTACCCTGCGGTTCCGGGGACAGGAGAGCTGCCACCACAGTTCATTCACCAGCATCCACCACCACACGTGTTTCAAGAGCAAGGTGAGAGCGCAGGTTGTGTTTAAATACACAAGAAGGCCTTTCTCTTGGTGCATCTTGATTGAGATAGTCGAGTTCTGTCAGCAGCTCTCTTACACATTTCTGTGACTTTGGTGCTAGTTATTAGGCTTCCTGAGACTTATCTGTGATGTTAAAATCCTCTGTTCTCTTTCTAAGACTTTAACTTAGAAGTGTTCTAATACTGCTTATGTTCTTCATGGATCTTTGCTTTTGTTACTGTAAATGCCCTAATGGTTTCCTCTGCCTTTCTCTGAAATGGTGCTTTTCAAAGCTGCTGATTTTTGTCACAGCCTTGACATGAAGTTTTTTTGAAAATGAATGTCATTTGATACTTGAATGTATTCTTTTAACTGGTCAGGGACCAGATATGGCTGGAAAGAAAAAACATACAAAACAAAAAAAACATAGTAGGCCATGTTGGAGGATGCAGTGTAAGTCCACTCTATATTTTAATACTGAATGAAGCAATGCTTAAGTGGAGGAATGGTGGCACTGCTGAATTAAACCAAGCTGTAAGACTTAATTATATGTAAACAAGCATTTAACATAAAGAAATTGGACTATGTAAGACCATTCATTGTCTCCCTCTTAAGCTTAAGTTGATAATCAGGCTATTTTGGCTCACGTCTAGGGTAAAAATATTCAGTAGCACCCAAGCTATGTTTTAAAAAGTTAGTTTGGGTCCTAAATTTGCTTACACTTTTTGAAGATGTGACTGAATTTGAATATGGGTTACATAGGAAAAATGGAAATCTGTCTGCAGATACTTTGTATATTTAGCTATAGAATGAAACCTCCAGGTATGATGTGCTCCTACTGCCTGATCTGCATGCTCTTACACTGATTTGAGCCCAGTCCAAAACCTCTGTATCTGGTGAGGTTCTTGAAGTCTGGTGAAGTGTGGCCAGGGAGCAGAGAAATACGTGCAGGTTTCCTGTCTGTTGCTCTGCTGCCCAGAGACTCCTGAGCATCAGCTGTGGAACTCTTCAGGACTTCCCATGTGCACCAAGCCCAGGCTGCATGAGCCATGGAACTCCACACGTCTACAGACTGACAGCAAGCACAGTGAAGTCCCAGAGGTGTTCAGGTTCTGGTTCTACTGTAGTTACTCCTCTTCTGACTTGCAGAGAGTTTCTCAGATGTCTAAGAAACTGTACTGAATAATTAAGTTCTCCTTTTGTTGTAGAACCTCGTTCTCATGGAAGGACCAATTTCATTCAGCGTGATGAAAGGAGTCTCAAAATGCAAGAACACTTGAAGAAGAGACTAAAAGACAGACAAGCTAGTGGTCATACTAACAATAAACTCAACAGTCCTCCATCTTCACCACATAAAGTTAATTCTTCCAATGCAACACTTCAGAATGGAAATGGAAAGGGACAGCAAGGGGCAGGAGGACCACCAAAGCAGAAGCAGATAGGAAAAACGAAGGGCAGTCCAGACACAGATATGGGAGGTAGGTTGCATTTGAAAGAGTAAAAAAAAATAGAAATAGAAATCTAGATTCTTCTATAACAGAAAATAATATAAATTCATTGTAAAATACTTTCTGAAAAAGGAATTTGTGAATTTCTTTGACTGTTCAGGATTAGGGAAAGACTGAAATACCTTCCATTATTTAGATTTCTTTTATTTCCTCTAGAAAACATAATAAGTCAGATTTCTTCAGTTGAGATTTCTCAAATCAGGTCTTCAAGAAATATCATTTTAAGCCTTTTGGTTGCTTCTCTGCCTTTTCTAACCCAGGACTGATCAGTGTTCCAAGTAAGGGTGGACCTGGGGGTGGGGTACTTTTATAGAAGACTTCTTGTGTCCTCCTGTGTGGTATGTTTCATACAACTAGGAGTTACTTCAAACTCTGAGAAGTAGGAAGGCTTGAGCAACTGTCAAGTTACAGGGTACTGTTCAATCAGTTGTAATTTCAGTTCAGTGCATTGTTTTGCATGAATGAGCTTTTCAATAGCTTGTGGCTATTTTTTGCATACACTGAAATACTTAGTGTACGGTGTCTTTACTATTGGTTTAAAACAGTGTCACTGAAGTGCAGACAGTTTTTTATCATGATTCCTTAAATGATCTGAGCATCTTTTAGAGTTCTGTATGTGTCTTAAACTAAGTGGTCTTGTTAGGCTGCAAGGTCATTTGTGTCACTGCTGTATTTACCTCTTCAGTGAGAGTAATAAAAGATAAATCTGACTTTGTAACTTGGGAAGTAAGTAGAGGTGGAAGCTTTCATCCCACTTGTTTCAAGGATGAAGAATATACTTGATTGAAGACTTGTCTTTATACACATTTGCGGGGGGAAGAGTTTTTATTTGCAGAATAATACCCTGAATTGTTCGACATGGACAGTTGTAAAGATAGGATTCCATTCGCAGATATGTAGCCCTTTTGGTACCTGTAAGTATTTTTAGTGTGCAGTTTTGATCAGGCTTCTTTCAATTTATGCCTATTTGCAATAGCAATTCAAGGAAAGCATGTTCAATAGATAAGATCTTATTGTCATTTTTTAACACCTTTTGGTTTTGGAGGAATGTTTTTGAGTTGTCAAAGAAAACCCGTTTATGCTCAGATTAGCAAAATACACCCTTTGTGCAGGATGTACTAAAAGGGTTTTTGTAACACTGTTAGTTTTGGATAGTTCATGTTTCTGCCCTTCACACAGCCAAAACAAACAGGGGAAATGAACTTTGCACAATAATGCTATTGTTAAACTCTTATTAAGGCAAACTCCATCTTGTGGTGGCTTTCTTGTAACAGACTGGTTTACTCTTGGGGTTTTGGGTAATCTGTTTTGAATTTGAAATTGCAGAATCTGACACAGAGTCCAAGAAATGTGATACTCACTTGAGCATTGGCAAGCCAGTTGTAAGTATTATCCTTAAAATATCATTATTTTCTGTGCATATACTTCCTACAAAATAACAGAACTTTTTGATCTCTTTTTTTTTTTCTTAATGGTTTATTTTTTTAATAGAGAAAACGTGCTTTAGTTATCAGAATTTATAGCGGGGAAAGGGCAACCATGCTATGGAAACCCACTATTTCTCAACTTTCTGAAACAGTCTGTCTGCCTCAGTTTCCCAGTCTGTAAGCCAAGTTGTCTAGTGTATGTGAAGGCTTTAGTACCAAGCAAACCCAGGGCCTACTAACCTAATGGAAGTCTGTCCACTCTTGGAACCATTCTTCATTCAGCATAGAGGATTTAAGAGTATTGGGAATAGAGTTTACAAAAAGAGATCATTTTTTTATGTGATGCTTAGCAATTGGAGCAAATAATTTGAGTATTTACATACTTATTCAGGAAGGTGGAGTCTGGTGATGTTAATTTAAATGCCTAAAGGCTAAAACTGCACTGATATTTTTGATCTTGAGCATGCTTAACGAAATTCTTCTTTGCACTATCTATACAGTAAGCGCAGGTTATTCTTTTCCTTCAGCTTTCTAGCTCTGTTTACAGTAGTTTTATTGCTCTTTTTGACATCTGTACTTAATGCTAACAGAAGGCTGTCTTGACCTTGTCAGCAAAAATTTGAAGTAAGCAGTAAAAAGTTTAGAATGTTGTGAATGCTAAAATCAGAGCCTCTTGCTATCCTGTGGCTTAGCGATTCAATATTACATGAGGGTTGTTGCAGAGTAGGGGTGTTAGGCCATCTGACAGTGCCTGGCTATAGATCTGGTGTCAGTGTTCAAGACTCCTGAATCTGAAAATTTGCTCCAAATGAGTGATGAAAACAGTGCAGCTGAAATAGAAAATTTCTCTTCTTGCACTGAGATGATGTCGTGTGTTTGTACATTTGTTCAGGGTTTGAAGGGAAATCCTTTAATATGATTATTTTAGAAATTAAAAGAGGAAATAATTTACATTTGAATAATGACTCAGTATTTTCACTACAAAGGTAAAGAATTCCTCCAGTGAGGAACTTCATAGGCAAACTAGCGACACCATGTTATTGACTAATATACCTTTTATTGCAGAAAGCAAACTTACTTGCATTATTTATGCTTTTAATAGGTTTCTGATATACAAGCAAGATCAGCCGTTCTGTCCTGGAATCTCCCAGTTAGTTCACAGAATGGAGAGAGCCATAGTCATAGTCCAGCAGCATTTACATTTGAAGTAGCAATATCCAACAGTGGTAAAAATGGAAAATTTAAATCTGTCTATGTGTAAGTTTAGTTTCTTCATTTAAGCACAATACTGATGTTTAAAACCATTAACCCATCAGCAATCTCTCTATCAGGAGCTGTTTGTTGACTTGCAGAGCTGCCTACTTCACGTGAAATAAATGTAATATCACTAAGAGTTACGTGGACAATGGGAAACTTGAAAATTAAATGTGCACTATATGGTTTTGCTTTTCAATAAGCTTTTATCCTTTAAAGTGTTAAGAAAGAGCTGTAACTCTTTTCTTTTTTCTTTTTTCCCCTTTTCACAGGGGGGAGGAGTTAACAATTACACTTCCCGATCTCAGACCAGCAACTGATTATCATGCCAGGTACGTTGCTTGGAGTTAAATACTTAAGGCTTTGGTTTAGTTTGTTAAATATAAAATTACTGCAGCTTCATGAAAAAAGGGTGATCACAAAGACCTCGAGGAATATTCTGAGAAAATGCCATAGCTATGGACACTACTGTTGCTGTCTAAATTCCCACTTCCCTTCTACCTTCATTGAAATGTTATCTCATTTTCTTCCCTACTGTCCTTTCTGTCTTTTTGTGTTTCTCAAATACAAACTTTAAGTTATCCTCTGTTGGTATTTTTTTTACAAGATTGAACTCAGTGGAAGAGATTTGTTGTAGGCTGAAGGCAGCAGTATATAAAAAAGGCTAGCCTTGAACATGGATTCGTAAGTCTGACTTATCAGCTTGATTTATAAAACTGCCTCTCTAAACTGCCAGCTGCTCTAGCAGTGGAAGAAAGGAAGTGGAAGCTAGTTGAAACAGGCTGTGTTACAAGGGAACAAGACGTGACATTCAAGAAATGCCACGCAGAGCAAATAAGTGTTACTGGAGAGGTGTTTAACTGGTTGGGAAAAAGACAAGCTTGTTAAACAAGCAGAACACTGTCATCCAGCAGCAGAAATGAGTCTCAGTGCTTGGGCACGGGAGGAAAACAGTTTTAAGACTTACTGAAGCCAACTCCTGTTAAACTGCAGAAATTTTCTGAGCATGTTAAATACTCAGCACAGCTCCACTTGCGCAGTGTAGCCTACTGTGGGTTTAGTACATTGTGTTGCTTTCTGTAGTGGCCAGCTTTCTTCTGCCTACAATGCATTTGATAAGGCAGTATTTCCAAACAATTAGTCAAGTCATTGCTTTTCAAAACCAGCCACAAATGAGCACAACTATTCTAGAAATTCTTTACCATTTAAACAATCAAACACTGATAAACATGAGTTTATTGAACAGCTGATGGAGTCTGTTTTAGTATCCAAACTCTTGCACAAATGTTAATTTGAATCTCAAGGTCTTTTCAGCAAAAAATTCAAGTCAGGTATTCCGTTACCATTTGGTTCCACTTGCTTATAGTTTTCATCATGCCTCCACATGTATTTTCTTCACTCACTTATCTCCAATGAAAGAGATGGTAATTGTAAAGTAAATGAAGGATGCCAAATGGAATCTTCAGATCAGTAAGTGTACCTGTGTGAGCTCCATCATTCTACTCCGCATGCCCTGGTCTCCCTGAATGTAGTAAGGATAGTAGTGTTTCTTATGATGTGGGTATTCTATAGATACAATACTAGACCCTGCAGCGACATCATTAACTAAATTTTTATTGTTTCTTCCTGAATGAAAAGGCACAAAATTGTCTTTCACAATCAGTGATCTGAAAGAAGAGTGATTCGGCACTCGTTGCCTGTGAGCAGGCTGGTCTTTGTGGCTGTAACCACTGCTGGAATTAAATGCATTTCTAAAGCTGACAACTCTTTCCTAAAGCTGTCAGGTGCTGATGCAACAGCAGCGTAATTAATTGTCTTTTGTTCAGAGTTTCAGCAACCCGCAGTTCCATAAAAGAATCCATTTCAGAATTAGTGAGTTTCACTACAGAAAGTTGTGAGCCGGACTGTCCAGCCGCACCGAAGCTGATCAACAGAACCAAAAACAGCCTGAGCTTGCAGTGGAAGGTAAGAAGTCTGATGTAGTAAGTCATGGTATGTTTAAATTAGCTTGGTCAATGATTTAGTGTGTACTTTAGGTGTTGGCTTTTAAGTTGTGCAGTGAGGACTGATAACAAATCGTGTTTCTTCCTCTTTCTTTCAACGTTTAGTTTCTTGCATGCCTTAGCGTGATAGAGTTGGTAGCAGGTCTCTCCCAGTATGAACTATTCAGTAGGAAAGTTCTCTTCTGAACCAGCAGCAGAGGAAAGAATAGGGCATTTATTTCTTTTCTTGGGGTTCCTGGATAATAAATAGGTACAACTTAATATTGTAATTCAGAGTTCTACAGTTATTCTGACCCATTCAGAGTAACATTCTTCGGCTAGCTTGTGGTTTGAAGTTTAATAATCTGACTTTTGGATCTATACAGTACCTGTGAAGACTTGTTGACAACTGTTTTGTCTTTTTGTGGTTTTCTTATACCTGTATTGGAAAATGGCTTATAGCTAAATGAATTTACTTAAATCATTTGTATAACCTGTGCTTACAAAGTGAAGGAAGTTCCCAGTTCGTATGTCATATCAAGCACAAATGTTGCTTGCCTGAATGCTTACGTTGCTCAGGCAGCTAGTGAGCATGCCGTGCAAGGTCACAAGGAAAAATTTATAAGAATCTCATTTGTGTTATTCATAAAATAAAACTATTCATGAGTTTAATATTAAATATCAATTAATAAACTATCAGAATTAGTAGAAGCAATATAGCAGACTGGAAAGCCATCAGGAGCAAGGAATTAAACTAGTTAAAATAGCAGCTAGTTTTTGCCCTTTCTAACTTACTTTATGGAATGGATGTGCCTGTGCCTCCAGTAGAGTTTCAGCTTATCATAAGTGTGTGTGAAGAGGAGGGCTCTCTGGGCCTGCTGCAGATTCCTTTCAGCAATATGCTAAATGTTTTGTTTTAAAAGGCAATTGGAGTATGTTATGTTACATTGTTAAAATGTTTTGGTTTTTTTTTTTTTATGTGAAATAGTACTTAATAGAAGTACAACCATTTGATTTTAACTTTTGTCATTGTTTCTTTTTTTTTATAGTCTTCAAATGACAATGGTTCCAAAATAACTAATTTTCTTTTAGAATGGGATGAGGTAAGATCTTTTCTAGTACCAAAAAAAAAAATCATAATGACATCTGTAGACCAATTATACCTAAAAATACTTTTTGCTTGGGTACATCAGCTATTTTTAATGCAACTGTCCAGACAGCTTTAAAGGGACAAACCAGTTAAAAAGCTTGAATCAAATTACTAGTGTGGCAGCATCTCCAGTAGACAATTCATTCAGATCTTCTAGGAGGACAGTGTTAAAGGTCCCTCATTTGATTCCTGTCATTCAGAGCATCATTAATTCCTGTGCTCTGTTGAAATGGATGAGCATCTGTCTTGTTGCTGTCACAAATATTACTCAGCTTTTGAAGTTCTTATTCAAATGTATTACATGATAAAATCAGAAATGTGTTTTGTTTTCAATCATTTATTACCATTTTGTCAAATTGCAGTGCCAAAAAATCAACAGCGATCTCAATCAGAATGTGGGTTTATTATAGAGAATGATCAGGATTATGATCAGCATAATTTGTATGACTGTGATGTGAGCTTTGGATGTTCTTTGGGTTTACTCATTGTGGTTAACTATTAGTGAAATGAAGTTTGGGACAGTTTAGAATGAAGAAGTTAACCTCAGCAGGCAGCATGCTGTCCTCATGCAAAAACTGACTTGGATTGTTCTCACTTCTTTAAAGGGGAAGAGTGGACCCTTCAAAGAATGCTACTATGGGCACCTGAAGCAGTATAAACTTACAAAACTCTCTCCTTCCACAAAATACGTGCTCAGATTAGCTGCTAAAAATGATATTGGAATGAGGTAATGAACACAACATAGCAAGTAAATTATTTTCTCATCAATTTGGTGTGCTGTTACTAGCATTTGAATTTAATTTGTATTTTTCCAGTGGGTTCAGTGAGACTGTGACATACTGTACAGCGGGGATTGTCCCACCAGCCCCAGCGCCCCCGGTGCTTGTTGAGGCAGGAGTGACCTGGCTGTCGGTGCGGTGGAGCCCACCCAGCGGGGTGTCTTCAGATGACTCACTCACTTACAGTTTAGACATGGAAGAGGAAGGTTCTGTAAGTGCCAGGGTTTGTTGTATGTGTAAAAACTTCTACGCAGCAGTGCTTAAATAAGCTATTTTACTTTCTAATAGCATGCTGCAAAACAACTGCAGCTGTTTGCATGTACTTACGAAACAAAGATGAAAATGTGATTGACCTGATCTGGTTTTTGTTTTATTGTGGAAAATTTGTGACTCTGTGTGTTCTTGTTTTCCCTCCTTGACAGGGTTATGGTTTCCAACCACAGTACAATGGAGATGAGCTCTCATGCACTTTAAGAAATCTTAGGAGGAGTACATCCTATAAGTTCAGGGTTTGTACTAAATTTTATTTCTAATTTAATTATGGCTGTGTGCTTTTCTGGAGTATACAGCTAAGACGGTTCTGTAGAGACAGCAGAAAACTACCTGCAGTACCTTTATAATAGGTATTATTATAATAGGTTGTTATAATAGGTTTTGCTGAAATTCTAATACAAATCAATTTTTTTGCACTAGCTAATTTTTTTTTCTTTTAAATTGTCTTTTCTTTGGATTGTGGCTTTGTGATTTCTTATAGAATACTTTTGTAAATCAGCAGGCTGTTACTTGTCATGTAATAAAGCATTTATCTTATATTCTGATCATTTCCAACCCTAACTATTCTATGATTCTGATTCCTGAAACAGCTCTTTGCCTACAACAGCGAAGGAAAAAGTAGTCCCAGTGAGGTGGTAGAACACAGCACCAACCCTGACAAACCAGGACCACCGAGTAAACCCACTGTAAAGGGCAAGATCCATTCGCACAGCGTGAAGGTTACATGGGGTAGGTTACCTCTTGTTCATATTGTATTTGAGTGCTGTTCACCTATGTACAGTCACTCTGCAGATTTAAAGCAAGAGGCAAACTCAAGGTAATCATTTGTCTCTGCAGATAGCATCACTGCAGGAGAACACTTTGCATTACCAAAAACGTTGCAAGTTGGTTTGGGGCTATAGGACAAAAGTAGTGCTTTTCTTTGTTCAGTTTAAAGAAGTAGTCATAACATCCTCAGATATAATGGCATCTGGATTTACTGCGACGCATAAATAATATCTCTGTGCTCTTAAAAAAATGAGACAATACCTGAAACTGGCAGTGTTTTCCTAGTTACTCTTCTTCCTGGAATAATCACAATCAATAATAGAAAAACCCTACTGTTCTGGAAAATGTATTGTGAATATATAAGGATGCTGTTTTCTGCTTTTGTTTGAGTTTTCTAAGTAAATATATTCTGCAGTGAATGAATGTTCTCTGAAAAAGCTGATGCATTGGTTTTAAATCTTCTATAATTTATTGTAAGGTGCTGATTTCTTTCAGAACCACCCAAAGATAATGGAGGATCAGACATTTCTAAATACTTTTTGGAAATCTCAGAACCATCAGGTGGTAAGCAATCATTTTTAGGTACTAGTTCAGCTTGTGTGCCAATTCAGTGTGCTGATTCATTGCTCTGCTTGTTACTGGTCTGTTATCATGCATGTGTATTGGCCTGTACATGTTCTCTGCATAACTGATCATTCAAATTTGACTGTCTTAACCACTGAGTGAGAGTATTTCCATGGATTTGTTGTTTTGGGTTTTTTTTGCACAAGTTTTGTAGCAGAAAGCATTTTCTTTCTTTCCTCAGGGAGCAAATGGGACACCATATACAGCGGTTCCCAGCGAGAACATGTGTGCGATCATCTCAAGCCTGGCACCTCATACAGAATGAGAGTGTACTGTGTCAGTAAAGGTGGTGAAAGCCAGGTGAGAAAAGAGAAGTAACTTCTGCAAACCATTTCTGTTCCTGCTGTAGTGAAATGTTTCATGTTTCCACTCTAACACACTGTGCATTACTGCCAGGCTTCTGATGTTACGACTGTCACAACATCAGCTATTCCTCCTGGAACTTGTCATGCTCCATGGCTGGCAGGCAAAGCTAAGCCCAAGGAAATCACTTTACAGTGGGGTAAGCTCCAGTGTTCTGAGCAAAATACTTTTCTGATTTTGAAAGTCATAACACAATGAGAAATCTGTAGAACTCTTGGGGAGGGAGTGAGGGGGTTGTTTAAAATAAAACCATATAACTGTAATCCATGTACTTCTGTGGAGGTTTTAGGGGCTTTTGGGTTTTTTAAGACCCCCCCAAAGCATGCTGACCACCTCTGATTTGGTGGTGTATCCGTGTGCACTGGTATGGTGAGACTTAAGCAGACATAAAGGTGAGTGACACTTGCTGACTTTCTCATTACTGAGACCTGCTCAGCAATCTAAAAACCAACCCTCTTTCTCTTACTTCTATCTCAGTAAAGCAGATAATCAAAAAACAATGAAGATACACTGTTTTTTGAAGGAAACATGATTAGTCTTAACCTAATCTGTCAGTATCTGAGGGGAAGAAAGTCAGCTTCATGAAGTGTTTGTGCTCAGATACACAATACAAGCCTCTACCTTAAGGTCTAGAATTCACCTGGCTCAACTTTTAGCTTGAGAGGGCTGGTTAGAAACAATTTAAAAGTGCTTTGTGTAATTAGTAGGGGAAAAAAATATCTTTTTATTTTGTAGGCCCACCATCTGTAGATGGAGGTTCTGACATTACAGAATATATTGTGGAGATGGCAGACTCTGAACAAGATGAACACAGACAAGTGTATCAGGGTCCAGCATCTGAATGTGTAGTAAACAATCTGCTTCCAGGGAGAACCTACTGCTTCTGGATCCGTGCAGCAAATAAAGTTGGGGTAACCACTGTGCTAACAAAATCAAATGGGTTTTTCACACAAGAGATAGTAATGATACTGTTGTCTTACAGGCCTGATGGTATTTTGTAGCTTCTCTTGAAAGTGCAAAATTTCTTGCAGCATAAAAAATAAAATTTAAAGATTCAATAAATGAGGGCTGAAGGAAGGAATGAATGTCTCTGGCTAAGGGGATGTTCACTCTGTTGTGTTTCTGTTGGTGTTTACTGGATTACTGTTGAAACCAAAGGTAACTAGTCTGAAGTTAGAGCTAGATGTTCCCTTACTACTTTTAGTTATTTCTTTGACTGCAGTGTACGCCCTACACTTCAGGCTGTGAATAACCACTTCATGTTTGTGCCTTAAGAAATTGCCCTGTTTTACAGTTAGCGTTGACTCTGCAGGTTGGTGGTGTGGGAAGAGCATTGTGTGGAGAGGGGTGTGTTCAAATAATACCAGGTTTGAAAAGAGGTTGGGATAAATGTTGGGTGCATAAAAGTCTTTCTGAAACAGTACCCAGCTGCTTCTGGAAATCAGATCCTGCCTCCAGGGAAGGGGGAGTTACAAAACCATAGCAGTGGGAGGATTGCAGATATCCTGTAGGCACAGGGCCAGTTTATAGAGTAGACTAATTGAAAAGAGTTTTAAACAGTGCTGTGAAACTGAACACTGAGCTCTTCTATTTATTTCCCTATCAAGTTAAAAATAATTTGTTTTCTCCAGCTCATACTCTTGCACATCAGGTTTTGCTCTACTGCTGTTGTTGTATTCATGCGGTTGTATTTCCCTGCAGTTTGGTCCTCACTCTGACAAAGCAGAGATCTGTACTGCTCCAGGACCCCCTGATCAGTGTTGCAAACCTCTGGTAACTTGTAAAAGTGCGACCTGTGCTGTAGTTTCGTGGGAGGTAGGTGTTAAAGACTTTAGTAATACACAAATTAAGATTTGGCTTTTATAATTGTACTGACAATTCTAGTTGAAGCTCAGGTTTCAGCCCCAGAGCTTCTCTTCCAGTGTCTCTGTTCAGCATACCAGAGTTCACACTTGGCTGGCGGGTATGTGAATATGCAGTAGGTGAAAGGAAATTTGTTGTTTCAACCCACAGAGCCCCGCATGCAATGGTGCAGAAATCAGTGAATACCGACTGGAGTGGGGACAAGTGGAAGGGTCGATGCACATCCTCTACACCGGCCCTGGCCAGAGCTATGAAGTAAAAGGTCTCACACCCGCAACCATGTATTACTGCAGAGTACAGGTATGAAAAGCTTTCTGTTACGTGTTACTAAGTAAACAAACAAGTACAGTCAATTTGAAGAAAAACTTCAGGTGAATAAAATCATGTCACCTACTAATGCAGCAGATAAGGTAATTGGTAAAAACAGTTCCCCTTCTCCCTCAGTCCTTCCTGACTACACGTATCTAGAAAAGAGGTTTAGATCTAGTGTTGCATTAACTACCAGCCTATTTGCCATGTTTACATTTTCTCTGGGAGATTTCCCATTCTCTTCCAAATTACTTTTAACCCATGCAAAAGGAAACACCGTATCTGGTTAGAATGATGTAGGCTCACCAAACAACATGTGCTGTCCTTTTCAGGCTGTAAATGCTGCTGGAGTCGGGTTATTTGGCGAGACTGGTGTGGTGACAACCCCTGCGTCAGTGCCTGCAGCAGTGTCAGTGCTGCACTTACTTGAAGAAGATCAAATGGAAATTTCTCTTCCTTTATCAACGTGCCTTGCAATTCAATGGGAAGAACCGTGTTGTCACGGGTCAGAGATCACTGGATATAATATAGAATATGGGGAGAAGCAGCTTGTAACTGTTGGAAGAATTACAAGCCATGTTCTTGAGAATCTGCTGCCTGACACTCTGTACAGGTAATGTTCGTTTTACTCTGAAACTATGCTTATAGGATTTTCAGTCAGCACCTTTGAGGCCAGTGGTTTAATTTTTTAGAGCAAGTTTTCGTTCGTTTTTTAGACCATTTGCTTAACTCTGCAACTCAGGGAGGGGAATAAAATAACATTCTCATGTCCAGACTCGGAGCATGGTGGTTTAGTGGCAAGAGTTAAGATTGCTGCATTAAAGTGAACATTCTGTCTCAAAGCCAAGGCTTGCTTCTAAATCTTCTGGGTGTGGAATTTTAATTCTGAAGCAGTGTGTACAGTGGGTTCTCACCAGAAGAAGATGAATGTGTGGGTAAGAGCCAAGTAGCTGTTTCTATGTTACATGCTCAGGTCAAGCTGTGGACCTTCAGTGTCAGTAGGAGGCAAAGAGCCCAGGTTAACAGGGAGGACTGGGGTGTGTGCTTGATGAACAGAGTAAATCTGAACAATGCTGAGAAACACTGAAGCTTCATTATGTTGAAAACAATGTTGACTTGTTTGGAAGTAGATTATTTTTGCAGTTAATTTCTAACTGCATTTTAATTGTGTTATTGTTTGGAGTTACATTCTTCACAGATTTTTGACTCTTGCTTTATTACCTGGCATTTTTTTGGGGGGCCTCAGTAAATTAACCATATAGCTGCTTTTCTCACGTTTCTAGAATCAGAATACAGGCCATAAACAGCTTTGGAGTTGGTCCTTTCAGTCATTCCATTAAAGCCAAAACAGAACCACTACCTCCTGACCCTCCTCACCTGGAATGTGTGGTCTTCAGCTACCAGAGCCTTAAACTGAAGTGGGGTGAAGGTCCTAGCAGAGCTTTAATTACCAACCCTACCCAGTTCAACTTGCAGATGGAGGACAGGTTTGGCAGGTAAGATAAACACAGCTTTACATCTGTTGCTTTACAGCTTCAGATTAAATTTATAAGACACTTTAAGTGTTCTCCTTTGCATTTGTGCTAGGAAGTCATTTGGGCTCAGTTTGCCCCTCAGTTTGCCTTTCTGCATCCCACCAGGAATGCTGTTAATAGCTGTTGCACTGTTATTTACTTGTGAACAGCAAATACAGTTCCTGTTTAAATAGTAATATCTTACCATCTTCCTGTTTTGCCAGGGTGTTTTATTCTTTGGAGATTATAAATTGAAGTCCAGTTTGTGCATGAGGAACCTGGGCTTGACAGCTGTTCTTTAACTTGAGATTCTAATTTATCTAATATACCAAGGGTTATTCTCTCGATTCAAATGCACAGTTTGGTCATGTAGCTCCAGTGGTAGCCTGTGTAGCTTAGTGCCTTGACAGGCTGTGACTGCTTCATGACTGAAAATTAAGACTTCCACCAGTACAAATCGTCAGCAATGCTGATGTAATGCACAGTGTGAGCTGTTGATGACAGCAGCAGAGGTCAGTGCCTGATATTCATCATGAGCATGATGCCAGGGCAGCCGGAATGTGTTGTCACAAATCTGTGATTACAGAATAATGCTGATTTTTTATTGTGTTTTCATTCCAGGTTTGTCACTGTTTATAATGGCCCTTGTCATACATACAAGGTACAGCGACTCAGTGAATCCACTACGTACTATTTTAAAATCCAGGCATATAATGATGCTGGAGAGGGAGGGTTTTCTGAAGTTTACGCTTTCACTACAACTAAGTCTCCACCCGCATCTCTTAAAGGTGAGTTTACACTGCACTAGAACCTTTCACAAGCTGTTTGAGTGCTAAATTGAGCTGCAGCCAGACTCTCTTCCCACCCCAGTGTCTTTCCAAGACCATTGTGGGGCAGGGAACAGAAACTAGCTGTGGTGGGCTTTGTCTTTGCTGTCTCGCAGTGTGGGCTGTGGCTCTTCCACCCCAGCAGTGAGGATTTCTTCTACCCATTTGCAGTTGTAAAGTCATGTTTTGGGGATACCTATCATTTGATAAAGTTACAACAGCATGCAGGCAAATGAGAACTCCTCTGATCTTCACTTTCTAATGTGAACATTAAAGACTGTCATTAGAGAAAATCACTCTGAAGATCAGAATGACAGTTACCTGCAGGAAAATTAGTTGTCTTTATAACCATGCTTATAACATGGAACTTCAGCTCTGGACATACCCAGGCCATATACATGCTGATTTCTCTAGTGACCTGAAAATGCTTGCTCATCTGTTCAAGTGCCAGACATCAGCAGCTCAAAAAGACAGACAGGTTTAACCTGCAGATGTTACAATGATCATTTTTTAAGCTTGTCATGAAATACAGCAAAGAAAAAGAATGAACTCTTAAGTGCTTAAAATTATTTGAATGACAGTTCCCTCTGCATTGTTAACGAGTATATTGGAAAAACCTCAAGCCTTTACATTTCGCAGAATCACAGAATGGTTTGGGTTGGAAAGGACCTTAAAGATCATGCAGTTCCAACCTCTCTGCTACAGGCAAGGACACCTTCCATTAGACCAGGTTGCTCAGACCCCCATCTAGCCTGGCCTTGAACACTGCCGGGCATGGAGCATTTTACCAGGCACTTCCCTTAGAACTGAAATAGTTTCAGTGGAAAATACACACTAGCAAAGTGTTCTTCAAGCTGGAGCAAGAACACTTCCTTGTTGATACTGAAACCAGTGCCCTTTGCTGCATCAACTGGGAAAATGAGTCACTGTGATAATTGGTGATTTTGGACCTTTTCTTCTGCCGGAAAAAACAAGAACATCTGTAGAGACCATTGTTCTCTCTTTCTGAAATACCAACAAATTCCTATTTTTTTCTAGCACCCAAAGCAAATCAGCTGGAAGAAAACACTTATGAAATCACATGGGAACCTTTACAGCCGATGAAAGGAGATTCCATTGTTTACATCCTTCAGCTTGCTGCTGGGAGAGAGTTTGATCAGGTACCTTTCATTTCACAGAATGAACTTCCTTTACTTTGAAAAAGGATTGGAGAAGAAGATGTCTGTATTCCAAGGTTCAGTTCTGTTTGTTGATGGTGGCAGCGAGGATACTTCTCATTTCAGCAGGGGTCTCAGCTCACAGTCCTGCCGTCAGCGTGCTTGTTTCATGTGTTGGTCAGTTCCTCTTGGTGAGACCCTTCAGTTCAGGATGGGTCTGAACAGCTTCCAGCATTAGGTCCTGTTCCACCTCTTCGTGGCATTGAAGGTTGCCACACATTAGAGATCGCAGAGTTCCATTTCTGTGTTGACGCTTTCTTTGGAGTGTAAAAGCAAGTGGCTGCAAAGGCAGGTGGGGGAGTCCTTGGGAGGGCTGGTGGTCTAGAATTGGGTGAATGCAGGGGTTATCCTTTTCTCCCAGCAGTTCTCCTGGTGCTTTTGATTCTTAAATCTCTTGATCTGTGGCATTGCTTTCTCTGCCAGTCACAGGCAGTGCTTGCCCCGCAGCTCGGGAGAGCTGAGAACAGTACTGTGCAGAACAACCTTTTCTGAGCTTCACTCTCCAGGTAAGTCAGTGTTGGAAGCACAGCAGGAAGCTTTGGATTGTTCACAAGGAAACAACTCTCAATTCAAGTTGTCTTGAAGAAAACAACTTCAAGCAGTGTCCAGCACCACATGTGCCTGTGAAGCGGAATAGAAGGTATTGTTTGTAAGATGGGCCTGTGTAATGCACTTCTCCCTCTTCTTCTGACCAGGTGTACAAGGGACCAGAGACCTCCTTCCGTCTCACAAACTTGCAGACAAACTGTGAATATCGGATCAGAGTCTGCGCTGGCCGCCAGTCTCAAGACTCTACGGGCTCTCAAGAACTGTATGGACCTTACAGCCCCAGTACGGTGTTCTCATCTCAGAAACAGGAGCTGGTTCCACAGGGTGCTGACCTGATGACGGAGTTAGCAGAGACTAAGAAGACATTACGTGAAGAGCGCTTCATTGCCATCGTTCTTCTCTGCGGGTTCGCAGTGGTTGCTATTTTATTCGCTGTTGTTATTCAGTACTTTGTAATCAAGTAGACGAGAGCCTATACAGTACTCAGCTTTTTGTACAGAAGCTATTTCGGGTATTTATGGTTAGATCTAATTAAAATCCTAGCTGGAAATGTTTTGTTATATGCATTTCCACCTTTGCTGCTGGCTAACAGTGAGGCTGGGTTGGCAGATCCTTTCCAAATACTGAACGCAGATTTCTTGTAGAAAGGGTAATCCTGGGTCCTCTGTAATCAGGGTGAGCTGTTGATAAAACAGCAAAACAAACTGCCTTACTGCACACACCAGTGTGTGCACACTCTCTTCCTCTCTCCCAGTTCAAAGTGGAGCCCTCTGGCCAAGTGGGAGAGAGGTGGCGTTGGTAGAACCAGTCCTTTTCCAGTAAAACCAGAGCAGCGGCAGTCGATCCGCAGTGTTTAATCGGGTATTGTCGTAGTTTGGTATACATGAAATACAGCAGCACAAATGCTTAAGCTTAGAGCAGTTCTGTATTGCAGATCATTACTAGAGCATACCATATTTAATATACCATAGAAGGAAAGCAGAATATTGACTTAGTGATATTACTACTTTACAGTTATTTTAATATTTCGGATTCTGTAATAATCATTTCAAGTGTTCATATAGAGGGTGCCGGCATTTTTAAGAATTTTAATTCAACTGCTAGACAAAAGGTTAGCCGGACGTGATGTACGTTTCAGGTGCAGCATTGCAGAAGAGGCCCCTTTTGTATCGTACATTTCGGAATGAAATGCTTTCTGCTGTTGGTGAAGCAGCTCTTGGCCCAATCCACATTTCACTCTCAGTGCCTGAGAGAAGAGTAATTTCCTGTGCTTCTGATTAAATCTCTGCAGTGGTTTCAGAAAAGCACAGGTATTGTCTTTAAGGAGAAAGAGTGCATTTATGATAAATGTAACACTATTTGGCTCAAACTGAGCAAATGTTTTTGTACTATTATTAACCTAAAAATAAAAAGTTCAGACTGCTTTTGGATGCCCTTCTAACTTAATCTGGATGATCAAATTGTACCTGAAAGAACTCTTTTTAGATAACATTTCTATGATGTTTTAAAGGACTTGCTATCCCAGGGGTAGCAGCTTCACATTCCATGATTTTCTAGATGGGAATGTTCAGCCTGCCATGAGCTTTTCGGAAACTCGTCCTGGTTGTCTGGGGGATATGTATTTTGTGGACACTGTGCACTACAAATGACTGTTGTTAAATCTGCTCACGAGTACCTATACAGCTGCCGTCTTGATGTTGGGTGTTTTGAAAGCTGGAACTCAACAGATTTTGAGTGGGGTTCAGAATGGATCTTCCCAGCAGCATTTGGAATGTGCCATGGAAAGGTAGATTTAGTGTATTTTGCAAAGATGTGGCTACACTTTATATCCATCAGAGTGATGCACTTGTATGTGGAGTGTTGGATGTGATAGTGCTACAGGCAAAGTATTTCCAGTAATTAATCAGTTTAAGGGTCTTTCTCCTATAGCAGTTGAGGAATAATGTTGCATTGTAGTTTGAGGCATTGTGTTGTATTTCGGATGTGGAAAACCTAAATTATGACATAGTATCGTTTAATACTCTTAAAAGTAGATTTATGGTGCAATCTGAAATTAATCTTTTCAAAATGTACTCTTCATTTTGTACTCTATTTATTTTGATTAAAAGTCCTGGAAAATGTATGTTTGAATGTATTGTTCTACTTGTAGCAGAACTTTAAGTTAATCATTTATTATATCATAGAAATCTCTCCCTCCAGTGTTGGAAAGAGTTTTATACAGATATTAGTCTTTAGTTTGCAGAAGAGTTTACAATCTGTCTTTATTTCTCTTCATAGTCTACTTTTAGCAAATAAGACGGCCTTCAGCAAATCTGTTGCCAAAGGGTTATTTCTTTAACTCTTAGAATGAAGTTTGTAGAGGTTTATTTGGCAATAATAGTTCTGATCGTTTTAAAAGGTAAATTAGGACTGCAGAGTAAATACTAACAAGTCATGACTGTGAAAAGATGAAACAAAGTTCTTTTGTTAAACTCGTGTTTCTTGTGGGAAAGCTGACTGCAACACAGCTTTCCCATCAGCCCTTCCCATTCCAGAACAATAAACCCTCATGGCGTTCATGTATTAGGTATCTTCAGTCTTCTTGTATTGTAATTTTGAGGTATCTCAATCTTATGTTAAAGCTGCCATGCATTGTATTACTAAATTGTAACTATCAAATAGATAATATATTTAATACAGCCAATAAATAATAAAATGTATTCAAATTTGATTACAGGGTGGTTGTGTGGTTTTGTGGGGTTTAATCTTGCTCAGGAGCAGTCATTTGTGTAGTATCTAAGGTAAAGAAACACATTCAGCATTGTTATTAAGGGTCTTAAACCCTTAGTCGAAAAGTACCTGTGGGAGCCTTAGCACAGCACCATCCTCATCCTTTCCAAGAGCTCTCTCAGCCCTGCAACCACACAGTGCCAGTTCTTGAATCCCTTTATGTGAGGCTGGGAGGGTGCAGAGGTAGCTCAGGAGCTGTTGAACTGTTCTCACTTGGGTTGTGAGAACTGAAGTCAGTGCTGAACATTGACATGGAAAAATCAAGTTCTGTACCTTCAAGAGAAACCTTTTCCTTCCCGGTCAACAGCATCAAGTTCACTTGTGCAGGATTTTGCTCATCGCTTTCCTGTTTCTATGGCATGATGTTGTGGTCTGTGGGTTTGATGGAAGCCCTGAGGTAAAGCATGCGATGAGGCTGAAGTAGTGTGTGAGGTCACTCAGGATGACTTCACTCTGGCCAAAGAGGATTGGGCCAGTGTGGAACCTGAGCCAACCCAGCACAAAGGCCAAGACTGCGAAAGCTGAAGAGGAGAAGAATGCACTCCAGTCATCCCTAGCAGCGTCTTGTTCTCCCTATTCAAACTAAGCACTGAGACAGGAACTTGTAAAGTTTAACCTAGCAAGGATGAGACCTCCTGCCTTGCCCAGCGGCTTTTGTGCTGATTTCAAGCAACAAGGACAAAATTAATTGGTTGCAATGAGTGCTCTCTCCACCTGTGTGGTCCAGCAGAGAGAACGGAATCAAATCCAGCCTGCGCTTCAGTTAATGGCTGCTGCCCACTTGGTCTGAGAATCTGAGTCAGCCTTGACATCCCACAGTGGGTGCTGGAGGGGGAGCACCAGGGACAGGGGAGAAGGTGGGAATCCCTTTAGGCAGTGCAGGGGAGGAAAAAGGGAGCCAGATGGCCCAGAAGCACTGAGGAAGAGGGTGGGAAAACAGCATGCAGGAACAGAGAGCCGATAGCGGTGGTACATTCTACCGCTGACATCTCCAAGTGTGGGTGCTGCTGCCTCCATGCTGAGATGGATTGAGCACAGACAGGTCACTGAGCTTGAGAAATTCTGCAGGAGGAATTGTTTCGAGCTCTTTCATTGCCGCGGCAGGGAAGTGCCTGCTCTGGTATGAAGTCACAGGATTTTCCAGTTTCTTTAAATTGGAAATTTAAGGGTCAGAAATGGGGGGGCACAATAAGAATGTGATCTCCAAGCACCCAAAAGCCGCACTGATCTGCTTCCCCACCATGCAGTAAGATCCCCAGCCTGAATATTGTGCAGCCAGAGACCCAAATTAGGTGTAAATCCATTAATTGCAAATCCTTATATTCCCGTGTGTTTTTTATTTCCATCACACCAGGCCAAGGAAAATCAGTGTCTGACAGCACCATGCTGGGCAGATACATGTTCACTGTTTTCCTCATCTCCTGCAACTGCCTGAAAATTACTATTGTCAAATTCCCAGACTCCCAAGAAAAACTGGATGATGGAAATTTTAGTCACGGGCACCAGAATAGAGAATAAAAATAGTATAAATAAGGAATATTAGATTCACACAACCAGTATTTGCCAGTCTTTTAAAAAGTATATTGACCACTATAAACCAGTATTTACCATGCTGGTATTTATCCTTAGCTCCACTCTGTTTGAAAAAGGGCCATTTTCAACACTCCCTTTCAAGTCCTGTGAATCCCACCAAGTGCACAGAGCCAGGCCTGGCAGTGGGGCTCCAGATCAATAGTGGAGGAGCTGCAAGGAGGGGCAGTGCCCTGATGGGAGCCAGATGGGAACAGCCCACTCGGAGGTTTGCCAGATCTTTCCAGCACCTCTGAGTACCATGAGTGGAAGTCTTTAGGCTGAGAAGAGTGTCCTCAAGCACTGAGTAGGTGGGCATCATGCCTGGCAGAAATGGATGCTTTCGCCTGCAGGATGGCTTTCCTGTCACCAGTGTTACAGTGCTGCTGTGCCGGGAGATCCCTGCCACATCTGAGGAATCCAACTGGGGTCATAGCACTTTTTCCAACCATTTCCATGCTTCTCATGAGGAGTCAGCCACCTTCCACCCTTCATCTACACACCACTAATGATGCTGCACCAAACACACACCCCCACACCAGTTTTCTCCTTACCCTGCAGAAAGCACCTGCAGTCACCAAGTAGGGTAGAAGAGTTCCTTCATCCCAGACATTTCATTAGCCCATTTGGGCCAGTTGCATCATTTTCCATCGTTCTGTTTACTTGGGGCCTTTCCACTTGAGCTCCTCCTTGACATACGCTGTTGAGTGAGAAACTTCTCCTGGCAGCGCTTTAATGACGTTATTAAGATAGGAGGGGAGAGCCTTTATGTGAACATCAGTCTTCAAAATGAGCCAGTCTGACACTCAGCTCAGATTTACTTTCCACTTCAGGACGGATCAGAGATGATGAGCTGCAAAGCACAGATGGGGCAGGCAGGAGAAGGAGGGCCAGTGAGAGGGAAAAGCAAGGCGAGGCACTGGGAAGTTGGAGGTTAACTGCACACAGTGGGGAGAGCAGGGACACTAGGCTGCCTGCAGCACTGGGCTCAACAGCGGGACGGGTACAGCCACAGTCCTTGGACATTCCTCCATAACTCAGGAACTGCGGTGCTGGCAGAAGCGAGGGGGGTATCCGGTGCAAAATAAACCTCCTCAGAGCACTGCTCTTTGCAGTTTTTCCTGTCTGAAGAACTATTCAAAAGCCAGCATTTTGTAGAGCCAAACAGTGGGATTTGGGCTCGAAAAGTCAACACTGAACACAGTTACTGCACTGTGTCGACAGATCCCTGGTTCGAATGTTTAGCGAGGTTTCTGCTGCCATTCCTAAAAGGAGAAGAGCAGCTATGGGGTTTCTCAAGAGATTTGTGCACCTGAACAGCTAAATAAGGAGAAGCAGTCTGTGTGCTGAGGCTTTACTTTGCTGCACCTGGAGTGCCTCAACAAAACCCATCTCAGAAGAAATTCCCATCACTTGATGCTGCGTTGGGGATTTAAATGATGCCTTCTGAGTAGAGCTGAGCCTCAGCTGGCACACACTCGCCTGGGTGAACCGTGTGTGGCTCTTGTCCCTGTTTCTTCAAGCACATGGCTGCCAGCTGGGACACAGTTGTCCTTGAGACACGGCTGGTTCAGCAGCTACAGTTGCAGAAGTCAGAGCTCAGCCTGGCCACGCCGTGACCTTGTTTCCTGTTTTCCATCATTGAAAGGAACCCCTGTGTGTGAGCAAAGATGAAGGGTGATGGGTCTTCACTGAGCCAATGCATGGCACCTGCAGCGCACTGAACACCGGCGTTCACAGTACAGCCCTGTCCCGCAGGGCTGCCAGCAGGGAGGCAGTTTTCATGGCCAGGCAGATGCGTTCCAGTTCAGCTGCCTGTGCCAAAGGCAGCGGTGGCTTTAGGGACAAATATCTCCCAGTAGAAATGGATTCCCTGCCTCTGCTTGCTGCTGGTCTCCAGGCAGAAACACCGTGAGGAGCTGCAGCTCGTGGTCGTGCTGCACGGTGTGGAAGTCACCTGTGAGCAGCACGGGCACAGCACAGGCAGGAGATGGGGGGGGGTGGGGGGTGGGGGTGAAGCATGAAGGTCTTTGCCTGCTTCTGGGGTGAACCCAGAGCCCTGCAGCAGAACAAAGTGGTTTTCACTGCATCAGGAGCAGACGGCAGTGATGGCGGGCGCTGATAGTGCCAAGTTACAACCTGCTCACAGCCAACGTCCAGTGCGGGGTGGACGAGCTTCCGTCCCCTGCGTCTCTCAAACAAGGGGAAAAGCGGGTTTTGTTTGCTGTCCAAGGCCAGTGTCTGGAATCCGCCCTGCTCTCCCTCCTCACAGGGTGTTTTCGTGTAGCATGCTCTGACTCATGGACGTCAAACAACTTGGCTGCAGTGCTGCCGTGCTTCCAGAGCCAAGCAGCCCCAGCAGAGCTGTTCCGGCCTCTGGCACTTCCAGCACTGGCACGTGCTGAGCACCGGGTCTCCAGCTCCTCCATCTGCAGCCGTCGGAGATTTCCCCCAGTGTGGGGGTCCAGCCGCCATCTCGACACATCCACATCCAGATGTGGGTGCTGCATTTGCATCAAGGGGGGGTCAGCGCACGGCTCTCGTGTGTTAAACACCCTCCTGGTGCAGCTGGGAAGCAGAGGGAGCCTCGCTGCTGCTGGAACGTGTGGCGGTGTGCTAGAGCAGTGGAGCAGAGGGGTCAGCATTTACAGCCGTGTGTTCCTTCTTGCTCTCAGAGGAGGCTTTGCCGCACCTTTGTATTGAGACCTTGCTCGTGTGGGCCGTCAGGCTAATGGCAACACCGCTGCAGCTAGGGTGCTGCTAACCCCGATTTGACAAAATCACAACAAAACTGGTTTGTTGTTGTTTTTACCTCAGAAATTTGCTATAAGACGCGCGTGGGGTGTATGTGGGGATCCTCTGCTGCCGTAAGGACCAGCCTGCTTCTCTTTAATCCCGGGAATGGTGCTCATTTAAGAAGCGGCCATCAGCGCTGTGAAGCAACATCTCCTCCTGCCCCACCGCCAGCGCACGGGCGGCACTGAGCCGCTCTGCTCAAGGCAGGGACACAGCCCCTTCGCCCATCAGACCCCCCCGTGCCCGTGAGCGCCGCTCCCGCTCGGTGCGGAGCCTCCATCGCGGGACCCCAGCGGCCCTGAGCCCGGCCGTGCCCTGCCCCGTCACCATGGCAACCCCGCCCCGCCATGGCAACCCCGTCCCGCCGCGCCCCGGTCACGCGACCGGAAGCGGCGTTCCCCGGGCTAACGGAAGAGATGGAGCCCGCGAAGATGGCGTCGCCCAAGAGCGCGCCCAAAGATGCGCAGGTACCGGGGCTGGGGAGGGTCTAATCCCATCCGGTCTGGTCCGTGCCGGGCCGGGCCGAGCCGAGCCGTGCCCCCCGCCCTGCAGGTGATGGCGCAGATCCTGAAGGACATGGGCATCACGGAGTACGAGCCGCGCGTCATCAACCAGATGCTGGAGTTCGCCTACCGTAAGGGGGCCCGGCCGGGGCCTGGCACCACCGCGGCGCGGTCCTGGGAGGGGGGAAGCGCTCGGGATCGGCGGGTGGAGGAGGAGGGGGCGCTGCCCTCAGCCGTGTTTGGGGGGGGGGGGTTGACGAACGAGAGCACAAGTTAAAGGAAGGCTTTACATCATTTCTCCAGATATCAAAACAC
>JANRGW010048568.1:0-25282 GCA_024733675.1 Psilopsiagon aymara
AAGAACTGGCTGGATGGCCACATGCAAAGAGTTGTGCTCAATGGCTCAATGTCCAGCTGGAGACCAGTAACGAGTGGGGCCCCTCAGGGATAGGTGTTGGGACCAGTCTTGTTTAACATCTTTGTTGGTGACATGGACAGTGGGATTGAGTGCGCCCTCAGCAAATCTGCCAGTGACACCAAGCTGCTCTTCATCAGGGATCGTAGTGATAGGACTAGGCGTAATGGGTTCAAACTTAAACAGGGGAAGTTTAGATTGGACATGAGGAGGACATTCTTTAGTGTAAGGTTGGTGAGGCACTGGAATGGGTTGCCCAGGGAAGTTGTGAATGCTCCATCCCTGGCATGGTTTAGTGGGAGGTGTCCCTGCCCACAGCAAGGGGACTGGAACTAGATGATCTTGAGGTCCTTTCCAGCCCTGACTATTCTATGATTCTATGATTCTATATCTATGCCATAAGTATATTCAGAGTCCTCCATAAAGAAACAAGTTCAAGATTAAATACCTAAATTAAAGTTTTTCAGAGACAGCTGATACACAGAACCTTATGACAATATCAATATGTGGACTTATGGGACTATCTATTCAGAACCCAAATATTGAGATACTGCAGTTTTGCTCCATTTTTTTAAGTCAATGCCGCTGTTTATCTATTCTCTAACAAACTGAACTCTTAAGAAATTAGAACTTGAGATTTATAGTTCAACAAATATTATTATACTTCCCCATGCTGTAAACAGTATCAGAAGTTAGGAGAGCCTATCTTATTAATAGAGAAATCTCTCACAGTGGCAGTCATCTAGCTACTTTAAATCCCCAAGCAGGAGTCTTAGCAAACATTTTGTTAAAGGAAGTAGAAATTTTTAACTATAAACAGTTTGTTTAGTGCAGCCAGGGATATATAGGTATCTTAGAATCTAATTGTCAAACAATGAGTAAAGGCGACTCTTCCAGTCTAGCTCTTTTCAACCAACCAAATGCCTTTACTAGCCATTCCACCACGCACAGCAGAATATGTCCTACCACACAACATGAAACATCACATTTTGTTTTATTATCAATTCTCTGGAAATTAGAATGTTTCTATGAAGCCACAATAACTATTGACTTATTCTGAAGAAACCTAAATTGTTTGCTCAGCTCTTCCTCTTGCCCAACACCATTTAAAGACATTGCTGTTCTGAGGCATACTCTCAATTACCAAATGAAGTAAAGCAATAAACTTTTCTCTCTTGCAAATTTATCTCAAAGCTTCATTTTTCTCCACACCTTGTGCCAAAAAAACCCAAAACAAACCCATAACTGCAAAAAAAATATGATTAAGACATAAGAAAGTTTACGTCTTTTGAGATCAGCTATGTGAAAGCAGATTACTAAAGCAGCACAAAGACCTCCATCTAGTTCTGGTAAGCAGAGAGAGATAAAGGATTTAAAATAATTATTTGCCTGTTCATCTGTTCAAGTTTTAACCATTGTGAACTTTTCATTTAGAATTATTCAGAAATAATTTCATTTATGAAGATTTTTCCATTCAGCCTCTCAAAGCCAAATGTCATTAAAATTTGAAAAACTAAAAATTAATTAAAATACAACAAGATTTCTTTCCTCAGAGCCTCTTTTGCTATACCTGGGGGCTGGACCCACTACCCTATTGACTAACAGTGTAATTTCATCCTTGATCTAAAATCTTACTGAAGTACTACTTTGGCAGCAAATATATAGCACAATTGCTATATGAGTCATAGTCATTGATCTTCTGTACAGCCTTAAACAACAGTGACATGGTCTTACATACTAAAAAGGAACTTTCCTGACACTGGTGCCTTATGTAAAAGATTACACATCTATTTGCAGGGCAAGCATATTTTTCAGTATAAGATCTCAAAAAAAAAAAAAAAAAATCCCCAAAACATACCTCTAAATTAATATTCCATTTTACCAGTCCTTTCAAGTCTTCTCCACATTTATTCTACATTTCTGTTATTAAACCACCACGTGAATACTCAGATGATGTACTACAAGAACTTAGTTTGTCATAAATTTTCCCTGCCAACATCAAATGCAAAATGCATGAGAAAGATCAAAGTAACCAGAACACTTGACTTCAGTAAATATGCAAGTTCTGCTTCTTAGAGGGTTGTGTACCTCCAGACTGGGCTACAGCGAAAACAGCTGGGCCTGCAAAGAGGCAGAGTGCACGGACAGGTCACAGCTCAAGGTGGAGTGGGATCTGGGACACAGAAACCATGGGCCTGCACAATTCAGGGATCCTTGCATATTTTTGGCTTACACTCATAAACCAGCCACTTCTGGTTATTCTTGGATCCTCTGTCTACCATTCTTCCCTACAACATCAGGAAATGTTTAGGTCAGTTACTAAATAAGGACTTCTGCTTTCTTTGAAATTCATTACTTAAATGTCTGAATTTTGTGTGAGAGTCTACAGGCAGTAAAAGGGGTTTTTACCAGAGTTTTATCAAATTTAATGAATAAAAGCCTATAGAGACTACATAACCCTGCTTCAGCAGCTATATTATTCAATATACTGGAGTTGAGATAAAAATTTCAGATGTAACTGAACATTTACAGACTCAGCTAACATTTGTAGTTGCAAGTCGAAAACATATTCATCACTTCTTCAGCTCAATTTTATTAGCATTTTAATTATTATGCCCAGTATGTTTTAACCTGTCAGTCTTACCAATGCAGTAACTAAAGAAAGATTCAAACTAAAGTATCATGGACTTGAAATTAGGAGGGAGAGGACTGGGGGAAGGGGACAGGAGAGAACTCTGATTCAAATCCAAAGACATTTTTGAGAACATTGACATTTGAGGTGTAATGTGAAAGTCTGGACATCCTGGCAATTGTTGACATTTCTCTCTTTTCTTCTTGAATTTGGAAGGTAATATTAACTTTTACATGCAAAAGAATGTGAGGTAGGAGCTTAGCGTCAATAAGGATCAGCAATGGAACCTTGATGCGCAAGGATTGCACTGCATCTTCAAAGCACTGTACTAGTTTTTCAAACAAAACCCAGAAATCTACATCCCTAAAAAAGCTGGCAAGAGAGCATATATATGCAGAACATTTAAAAAATTAACACTTCTATGGCAGACTTATACTAAACTATGCTAACAGATCATGTTAACTTGCTACTTGATCATGCTTCTGTGACTTCAGTGAGGTATGGCCATAGTTGCTTATGAACTATCAGAACGCACCACTGGAATAACAACCTCCTGGAATGAGGAGCTGAATCTCCCAGGACCATGGGATATGGCTTGGGACATTCAACTTAGAAGTCAAGCAGCGCTTCCTAATCAGTAGATTTCATTTTAAAAGCTATTTGGATTAATAAAAGAACAATTACTTTCACTCTCAATCTTCTTCTAAATTGTTGTAATCTCAGATAAATAGAGTTTAATGAGATCACCTTCTGCTAAATTGATTTTTCTATTCTGCAGAGCAAAGTGCTTTTCCATTCAGAATTCAGCAACACATGCAGTGAAATTGTCATTATCAAAATATTACCTTCAGTATATGAAATGTGAAGGCATGCATGGTATATTGCTTTGCTATGAAAAGCAAATATAAATGTGGCTCATTTCTATATTCAAATTCCCAGAATGAATGCTTCATTCCTTAAAATAATTTTTTTTTTTCACTTTTCAGTAGTGGATTTTTTCAAAAACAGATATATTGTTTTAGGAAATCAAATATATCCTTATAAAGTCAAGTCATCTTATGTTGAATTGAAGCCAGGACCTACCAAGTCTAATACATCTTTTGAATCAAATATATGATCCACTAAATCTTATCAGCATTATGTATATTGAAAGCTAAGTTGACGAATTACTGGCTAAATTAGATAGCAAATGTGTGACAATATAGTATTTATTAAAATGTATCAGTGATTCATTTCAGTTTCCAGAACTCCATATATCAACTTTTGAAGAATTCTTTAAAACTGAAGAGATCTTAAAGAAAGGCAAAAGACACTGGTAAAAACAGACTAGAAAAGGGCAATCTATGTGTGATGATACTGTACGCTGTTGTTTTACTGGGTAGGGGAAGTCCATTAGGGCTTTCAAAAAAATGCAGCTATCCCAATATTAGTCAGACTTAGGCATTTATTTGGATTTTACATTTATAAGGTAAAAAATGGAAAAAGAAAAAAAAAGTCAACAAACCTCCAAAATGACTAATATCTTTTTGGAAAAAAAAAAAAAACAACAACCAACCAAAAACCCAGCAAATCAATACCAAAAAAAAAAAAATCCTCTAATGAAAGCCCAAGTAGAGTAGATATATTCACTCAAGAAAGTAAGAATAACACATGGCAATATAACTCTAATTGTGCCATTTTTATTTCAATCTCAGTTAATATTATTTAGGTAAGGTTTTCAACAAGGACAAGTGCTAAAAGGACTCCAAAGATTCTTAAATTGAATTCTAACTAAACCCATCTATTTCATAGACTCTAATGCCAGAATATCTGCTCTGCAGATTCCAGGAAAGACCTGAGCATTCATGCCCTTCATGTTTTTCATAAATAATGAGGAGATATTTGCCAGTCCAAAGCAGCAAAGCACTCCTGATTTTTTAAAATATAAACCAAGGTTACAAAAAGGACATAGATTCAATTCCTTCATGATCTAAGAAGAGTAAAGAAAATACCCAAGAGATTGACATGAACAAGATAAATGTAAGGTCAATATTTAGAGAATTTTAAAAGCACAATCAGATAATAGAAAAGGTGGTCATGACTAGCTGCAAAATTGTAACTGGTAAAGAATGTGAAAACACTTCAGACCAGGTCATATGACACGCTTCAAGTTTCTCAGAGCTCATCAGAATCCCAGGTGACTACTCTTTTTATCAACCACTGTTTTTCTGGAAAAACTGAAAACTCTGATTACAGTGGTATGCTAGTTTCCCACCATTCCCGCCTTTGTGAGGATTCACATACTACCTGAACTGTCTGCCTGAATAAATGATTCATGAATTCATTCCAATTTACACACCTGCTATATTTGTTGACCTTTTTAATTAAGAGGGCAAAGTAGATGATTATGGCTGGAATGAAAGACAGCAACATGCTTAAGGAATTATATTTCTGATGGTTTATCTTAGCTATTAAAAAGGAAGCATTCCAAAATATTTATCTGGATAAAACACCTAACACTATTTTTCGTGCATTTGGAGGCCAGATTATGTCTCTAAATAGAGTCTGGGGTAGGGCTGGTGCATTAGGTGTGTCAGAGACTGTCGTGGTTTAAGCCTCTCAGCCTCCCAGTTCGCTCACTCACTCCCCCCTCTTTCTTCCCCCTGCTCCTAGAGGGATGGGAAGGAGAACTGAAAGAATGCAACTCCCACAGGTGGAGATAAGAACAGTTTAGTAACTGTGGTAGAACAGAAACCACTATTGCTATCACCAATAATAATAATGGCAAGGGAAATACAAGGGAAGAGAATACAACTGTTCACCACCTGATACCAAACCCGACCCGGGAGGGAACCTCCACTCTTCTTGGGTCTCTGCCCCTAGTTTTTACATCCTGGCATGATGTGCTATGGTATGGAATACCTCTTTGATCAGTTTCGGTGAAGTGCCCTGTTTCTGCTTCCTCCTGGCTTCCCCTCCTCCCTGGCAGAGCATGAGACTCAGAAAGTCCTTGGTCAGACCAAAACATTACCAAGCAGTAACTGAAAACACTGGTGCTATCAACACTGCTCCCAGGCCGAAAGTCAAAAACACAGAGCTGGACCAGCTACCAAGAAGGAGAAAAGTGACTGTTACTGCTGAACCCATGACAGAGACAAACCTGGGAGTTAGTCCTTTCTGCTCTCACCCTTAGAGTGGAAAATAAGTTCCTGAACATCTAAAAATGTGCTTGTTGCCTATATAACCCATTTCCCAACTTTTATCTCCAAGTACAAGAAGCAGAAACTGCTTTACCTGGTCTGGCTTAGGATCAGGTATAGGACATATTTCTCCACATAGACTTAACTTTCTTGCAATAAAGGAAGGATATTAATATTAATATATATTGAAGTCAGCCAATTAGCCACCCTGTGCTGCACAAGGGATCCTTACTTGCATTACCGAACACTTTTGCAGAGTAATAGCACCTGGTAGTCATGTCTTAGCCAGACATAACAGAAGTCTGGGGTCTCTAAAAAGGCCTGCCTCTTTTCCTGTCTTTTATAACCTACATTTCCCATATCTTATATCAGGCATAACAAATTTTACTGAAATTTTTCACAGCCCAAGCAAGTAGTCAGTACATATATGTTTTATATACACAAAGCTTCCCTCATACAAAATGCCATGGTTTACCCTTACTGTTATGCTACAGTATTTCTAACTTAGCAGTCACATCTTTGTCTAGCCATCTCTCACTCAACTGATGCATTGGTGCAATCTGCTTCCCTTGTCAGAGGAAACTGAGAGCAATACCCATCTGATTTCATTCTTACTTGCAACAGGGACTAGATCACAGCAAGTCTGGCTCCCTTGACCCCCTCAGACCCCTCCAACGTTGCCTCATGACGCTTCACATGCCTGCCAGAAGTGTTATGACTCATTGAATTGCCCTGCAAGGGCATCAGTGCATTTGGGAGCTGCCCATCCCTGTCTCATGACTAAGCCCAGCCCACCAACAGCTTCCACTGGTAAGGGCTGTCCCCCAAGGCTACTGGAATGAATGCTCATGTTAGTAGGAAAGAAGAAATAGATCAAAAAACAAGCCAAAGGAATGAAACCAAAAACAACCAACCAACTAAAATTGCAACTAAGTTAAACAAAAACAACCAACCAACCAAACAAACAAAAAAAAAAAAAAGGACAAAAAAGCCCAAAACAAAACCACAAAACAAAACAAAAGACTGCTTGGGAACAGGAGCAAATAGACTGCCAAAGAGAAATCCATGGACTGGTACAGCAGGTAACCCTGGCAAGTGTGAGGCTAAATTCAGCATAGTATAAGCACGCTTGGTAAAGTCACAGCCTCTGAAAGTGCTGCAGTGAATGGGTGAGTATTTGCTCAGTAAACTTCTTGGGCTGCAGAAAGCCCAGGTAAAGCCAGATGGTTGTGTAGCTCTTATAAAGAAAATATATTTGCACGCCACCACTTAAAATAAGTTACCAGAGCTAACAGAAAGGCCCTTTCTATGCTGAGGGTAGGAAGTCTGGGCGTTCATTCCTGTGCTGATAACAGAGACAATAAAATGCTAGTCACTGTGATGGTGCCAGATGTAAGTGAAGAGGGAAAACTCGTCAGTTGTATAAAAGGGTATTTGCTTACATCGAGGTCATTTTATGCTCAAAAAATCACAGTGCCTGGCTTCTCAACTGACCTACCAGGGCACAGCAGAGTACATCTTTAGGCTCCCAAATCTGCAAAAACTGAGTAGCATATTTATAAAACTAACTTTGCATACTGTCTGCATGGAAATCCAAAGAGAATATTCATAGGTTTACCTATTGGGATGTGCTAGAGAGCCTTGCTACCATAAACTGATATAGTAGTGTTCAGTTATGCTATTGACCCTCCCCCTTTTGGGGGATAAAGGTCCCAGTTGCTATGTAACCATTCCTGGGTGCTTCCATAGTTTCTTACAAACCAATAACCTTTGTATCATTTCTGCTGTATAGATCTCCATCCCTTACCTCCACTGAGAGGTCAGACTGAAGGAGCTTGCTAGCACACTGTCCTTCAAATATCAGCAAGCGGCCCCCAGGCTTACGTCTAGTGGTTTTACCCTTTTCCCCATTCAAATCCAGTTTAGAGCTCTTTCAATGAGCCCTGCTATTTCCTGTATAAAGATCTTTTCCCCCCTTTGAAACACCAAAAGGAGGGCTTGAGACCAGCGTCTCAATCTTTTAAAACTGAAAAGTAGCATATCAGAATAAAACTGAAGCTGTTTCAACTTATTGATCAATTGCTTTAATACTAACTGCTATTTGGAAACACCTGCAAGGTATATAACTTACATTTTTTTCTTAACTCTAGTGTAATTTTTTGTGGTTATACTATCCATACATTCATATATACATACATACATATGTACATGCATGAATATATTACAATATATACAATCCTTATAACCCTCTCTGTTTAGAATTACTTTTGACTTTCTCACTCAAATTCTGCAAAAACCTGCTTACAACATTTATCTAATTTAATCCCCTCCTGAATATTCTTGAGTCTCTGTAAGATGACATTCTTATTATATCCCTTTTTGTTATAGCACCTATTTTCTTCTATAATTTGCTAATAATATCCACTGATTTGAGTTGTTTTGGTTTGTTTCTTAATGTTGCAGTTAATCTGAAATACATTCTGCTTTCTGTTATCCAAGGAAAGAATTGATACTTGTGTTGTAAAAAAAATTGAACCCCTACATCAGAAAATGCAGAATATAACATGCTTCATGATCCTGCTCTCAGTATAAGGCTGGGTCATATCAGTCTATCATTCTGAAGAGCTTGTGTTTTTCATAGTCATCTGTGGGTAAAACTTTTTAATATTTTTAGCTATGCGACATTTTTCAAAAGTCAATTATGAGTTTGGAGTTCAATTCTATTTGCTTTTAATGGATGTTAGGCTTCTTTATTGCTTTAAAATTAGGATATTGAACATTTCTGAAAATTTTACTCCAATGTGACCATTATTTTTGCATTTACTGCCTGACAGTTAAGGCAATTAGAATATCTTCTACACTGTCACTAGCAAGCATTTGACATATTCAACTGATTTTGGGGTACTGGACTACTTTGGATTTCTGAATTAACATCAACATCTTCAAGCATCAAGACAGCATCTTCTTGATAATGGCTAACAGCAAGCTTTGAGGAACAGTAAACTGATTATCCAGCTCCTGCTCACTGCATGGTACAATTCACAATGCCCAGTGAACGATGTAGTGACAAAGCTGTAAGCGACAAGACAGTAGTCCATATGTTATGAGGACTTTACTTTCTCTTATGCTAGGTTAGAGGTGTTGGTTTGGGGGGTTAGTTTTATTTTTTAAGGTGAAGTTGTAAAAATTTGCATAGGAATTAGCAACCGTAGCTCAAGTTTAAAGATAATTTATGTTATTAGGAGCAACTTTCTACAGTTCTATTTCTTAAAAATTCTATAATGCAAATAAATTGAAACATATGTAGTAAAGGTTTAGCTGAGATGCAACACTGTGTTTATAATGGAGTCCTTCTGTGACTTTGCCAAGTTTAAACAGTGTGCCAGTAACAGAGCTGGGATTAGAAAATGGGCTGATTAAAATTTTGCTCACTAGGATAAAACACTTGAAATGGATCATCTAATATTCCAGCATGTCCTCAGGTTGCCGCAGGCACAATAAATTGCATTCATATAATAGCAAACAACCATAAAAAAATAGAGTTAATAGGTTTCATATATATTGTAATGCTATGCCCTATTTTTAAAAGTCTCAATTACCTTAAATTTTGATGTTCACAGAGAACGAAATACATGATCAGTATTTTTCAGGGTGAAATCTCAGAACCATCAGCCTCATCCAAAATACATAGAACTCAACTGAAATCTTTCTCCTGACTCAGTAGACTCCAGAACAAGCTCTATCTGCATATTTCTGATTAACATCAAATGCTGCCCTTTGCATCTCCACAAAGAACAGACTTGCAGAGATGCTGAATGTTCGGCGTATAACCTTGCACTCCAGTGAAAAGAGCAGGATATAAATAGAAAACAGTAACAAGCAGTTGCAATGGAAAATAATCACAACTAGTAATGGAATAAATGGCTGCCAAAGCCTTGCACATGATGGCAAAAATGCAATCTATCACGCAGTTGTTCATTGTTCTTGCAAGGGGTTCCAAGGGCTGAGGATCACCTAAGGAGGGAAATCTCCTAGGTTTCCTCTGTTGTAAAGGGATGAAGGCTTCTCCGGGGGCAGATTAAGAGCATATTCTTCCATTTTCCTTCTCAAGGAGCCTGTCTACTCCACCCACTGTAAAGACAGCCTGAGAAGATTAGCAGCCACAGAGTAAAAGCCTACTATTTGCAAAAGCAGTTAAACAGAAGTTGTTTTTTCTAACTAGGTAAATAGTTAACATCTACATTTACGTTGCAACTTCTGACTTTTGTCAAGATACTGACAATGCTGCTCACCTAGTTTAGTGGGCTACTAAACAACATAATCAGGGAGGTGATCTATTTTAAGGTTCTTCAAAATTAAATTAAACCCTTTTAAATCAACAAAAATAGTATTTTTATATTGCATCTATTTTTACAACATCTGTTACAGTAGCTTCCAAAAGTTTCAGGGAGTTTTGTAATGGTCTATCTATAAAGACATCAAAAAAACCCACAGTATCTCCTTAAACTTGTCTTCTTTTTCTGTTCAACCGATGCCATAAGTAACTCATGCAACTGCTGAAAGGTACATGAGTTACGTTTTGCACTGTGTGCATTAATCGTATTTGAAAGCACTTGAACACAAGTATATGTCAGAATGCCAGCTATCAGGCAAATTGGGGAAATGGCAAACCTAAAAGAAAAATGTAAAAATGAAAGCATTGCAGCAATTCTCATAGTGCCCAAAATTTGTAATAGGCTTTTGAATTAAATTTGAAAGCACATGAACACTCCTAAAAGGCGCATCGTTAATTTTTAACTCATGAAAGGCAACTTGTACTCCGCAGAATATTCTGCTGCCCTGGGAAGCTGATATGTCCCAATTAACTAAGATTGCTGTGCATCATGACTCTACCATCATTCCAGAAAATGACTGTGAGGAAACGAATTATATTATATAAGCAATCATGCTGAAAATTTACAAGACAAATTCCAAAATAAAAATAATATAAATTCAAGACAACTTGAGATCCTGAATCTCAATCTAATGTATAGATCTAAACCACAATCACTTTTGAATCATTTTGTTTCTTTTCTAAATGAGGTACAAACTTGAATTCCCTACGTAAACATAGATCGAGATTCACTGGGCTACTATTTTTGCAGAGACTGACTCCAATCATGCTTTTCAACAGTTTGCAAGCGTACAGTATTAGAATTTTGCTGTAGATTTTAAAAGACGTGAATTTTGAAAAAAAATATACTGGTGCAAGTAATTTACAATCTCAAATGCATTTTCTGGAAAATAAATGTTGACAGTAAAAATTATATAATTTTTTAAAAAAGTTATTACAGTTATTACAGTTCCTGAAAACGATGTATATTCTTAAATGCCTTCTAAATTCTTGTAACTGATACTAGATTTTTTAACACCAAATATTGCATTACCATAAGAGGGTGTCAACGTATTGCAATTTTTTGAGATCACAACCTCAAAAATATTAGCAAATTGAAACTGGCTACTGGGGTTCAGCTGAAAAGCTTTCCTTTTCATAGTACAAATGTTCACCTTAATTTTTAAAAAATTGACAGCCATTGTTATTGCAGACAAACAAGTTAATACTAAACAGAAATGTATCTAACCAGTAATAAGTTACAAACATATTACCATTAAAGAACACATTTAAAAAAAAAAGAGAAAGAAAAAAAGAAAAATCAAAAAGAACACTCCTTCACTGACTTTGATATATATTAAATATGCTATAAATGACTGCACAGGTGATAAATGCAAGAGGTTTCTCCAGAAAATAACCAAAGGTAAACAAAAAGCTCTCTGAACCAAAACTCTGATATTCATGTAGGTTAATGAATTTGTAGACTAATGATGAGATACTAGTTCATTTTAAATAATATTTCTCTATTTCTTTGCAGCCCTGAAAACATGTGCAGTTCAAAAAGGAATTCAATCCATGTGATCCAATATTTCGTTCAACATTAACAAGAAAAAAAATGTATTAATTGAAGCTCAGACTTTGATATGGTGTGAACAGTCAGACAGAAAAAGATATTTACTGTTCACGTGGAGTGTATTCACTTTGAATTCCCATTCAGGAAAACATCCTTATTCAGAAAACACTTAAGCACCTGCTTGACTTTAAACACATGCTTTGGGCACAGTGAAGTAAATGAGATTTAATCATATTCCAAATAATGATGGATATAAAGCCAAAAGATATTAACATGAATAGGGTTTGGAATCGGGTTTAACATTTTTCAAGTCTTAAATATACACATACAGACACATACATACACATATACATACACTCCCACACAGACACATACACAGAGAGATCTGTCTCTAAATGAAGCCAAAACATAAGAAACTTGAATTCAAAATATAATTTGCTAAGGAACCAGAACTGAACTGAAAACCAGAATTTTTTTAACACAGTGGCCACTTCATCTTACTTGCTACTTAAATCCCAAGTTTACATACTCTAAAGTAAACATTTATGAAAGCCTGAGCATTTCCTATCTGGAATTTTCCATCCATAGTCTCAGGCTCCAGATTTTGATCTCACAGAAAATAAATTGTTTGGGTCTAACAAAAAACCAGTTTCATAGCTTTTTTGTTATGTTTTGATGCCAGGCACAGGAATCAGTTCCTCTTCTAAAGAGATGAGTCTTCCAATAAGAGAATGATGATGGCGAAAGCACAGACATTGCATCACAGATCACTTCATGAGGTTTTTTTCACATGAGATACAGAAGAAAAGAAAAGAAGTAGTTTATAGCAGCATGATAAATCTTTACAATTAGATTACTCTAATCATTAATTATTCTATCACTTATTGAGTTAATAATTAATCATTATTTTCCTGATAAAGAAAATAAGGATTCCCCCTAATTTCCTCTCTCAAATAAAGAAAAGATGTTTTTTAAGAAGCAATTGCTAAAAAGGGGTTTGGGTGAAGACTCATTATAAGTGTGTAGCACAACAACATCCTTTTTCTGGAGTCCATTGTTCTGTAACATGTTGATCAAATGGTTTCCTGCGCACAATTTTAAAAGTATTATAAAACCAGGATATACATCTACAAAGCAATGAGAAGCACACTTCATCTAGATCATCAGGGAGGAATATGGAACACAAACATAGAAAATGAAAGAAGAGAATCATCTTCTTGAAGAGGAAAGCCTTCACTAAGCCCAGACAGTCTAGAGGGTTTGACTGAGTACAAGTAGCTGGCTGCAACTATGCCAGGAGTACAGAAGGGATTTTTCTTCTTACTGGTGGCAGAAGATCCCATTTACAAGAAATTAGGCATTCTGGTTTCTATCTAAAAACACTTTCTACACAGTTTTTTTTTTTTTTTTTTTTTTGTAAGAGAGAGCAGCATGATACCAGTTATGTTCTAACAACCTGAGAATAAAATGCACTGAAAGTAATGTAGTAAATTCTGTCCTTTATTTATGTCCTGGGTCTCCTTTCCATGTTTCCACGAACACAAAGATAATCTTGTCCCACTGCTTTCCCTCTACTTTTAGCACAGATGAAAAGCTGATCCTGCAGTCTGTACTAATGTCAAAAAGCTCTTCAACAAGGTGACTTACATTTTTCAGCATCTTACAAACTTAAGTGAATAATTCCTGTCTCATTTGCAAAGCTGCTAGTGTACGAGGATAGCTTAGTGAACATGTAAAGAAAACAGCAGAAAGGCTTCCAAAGAATGTTCTATACCATACATGGAAAAGATACAAAGATATCCAAGCTGGTAAATTCATTTCTCACATATATAACAATAATTTCCAACCTTGAGTTCTGAAGCTGTGCAATTCTCAGCACTTGAAAACAGCTTTGCTACCCTTAGGACTGAAATGAAGGTGGTTTCTGGGGATATGAAAGACTTTTCTCCTTGGTTTTAGTATAGTTTTTAACTCCTAATACACAAGACTTACCAGACTTTAACTTGCAAAGGGTGTTCTGTTACGATCAGCATTAAAAACCTTTGGGCAGAAAGAAAAGGTCAGACTTGAAACAGGAAAAAGAACTAAGAAAAAAGACAGAATTTCAGATATGAATTAAAATTTAGTTTCTGTCTACACAGCTGTATAAACATTCATATCAATGACTAGAAGCCTTAGTGTTGGAATTTTAAGTATTATTGTGGTGTTTGATTGTTCCATATTTATTAGACATTGAATCCGATTTGCTGTTTGATTTGATGATTGCTTTGCTGTATTCTTTAGGCTACTGTGACAGAAACCACAGGAGTTCTTGAAATACATTTTCTTGAGTGTATTCATGCTATTCAATAGCACTTTCCCCAAATTTAATTATATTGATATTACTTTAATGTGCTTAAGCACATTTACGATAGTGGATTCTAAGTCTCACCTTTTTTTTCATAAAAGTATTTTATTATCTCCTAGACAACCCAAAATTTTAATTAAATCTTCTATTTGTCACTTGTATCTTGAGTATTACATGGAACAGCAAAGATGCAGGACACATAGCCCAGAGACAGCTCAGATACTTAGGCTGACAAGCATTAAGATTCCAAGTGACCAAAGCAAGGTTTCCACCTGGAGAAGTAGCTGTCATTTGTCTCCTTCCCAGGGAAAAAAAAAGAAATATACTCTTTATCAGAATAATATTTTAGACCCTGCCCTATTAAAAACCACACTATTCTCCTTTTTTCAGATTGCTTTTTTATTTTTCAGATTACTCTATGTAGCATGATTACTACATTTTTTATTAAGCCTTTCAGTACTTATTTTGATTGAGGATGAACAGACAGAGACTCTGAGTTTTGTCCAGTTTAAATATAACTAAATATAGTTTCTCATAATTAAATTTTACCATCACAACTAGGTATCTTTAGAGACTCCAGGAAAGAAGTACTAGGTACTGTATTAATACCATTTTACTATTCACTACCTTAACTTGCTTAACTACTGACAAAGATCTGTTTACCAAGATCAGGTTTTTCCTCTAAGGAGATTTTCCAAGCACTTCTGCATTTTAAATTGTAATTTAATCTCAAAACTGTAAGGGCCAAGCAAAGTATTTACAATGGCTCATAATCTATCCCTAACCAACATTGCTAATGTTTTGCAGTGGTTTATGACATTCCATTTACATGGGTTTCATTTCAGCTTCAGTACTCTCAGTGCACACTTCAGATATGAAGAGGCAATACTTACGCAAGTACAGGACACATTTACAAAAAAAAAAATAAATAAATCAAGATCTTAAAAAAAAAAAAAAAAAAGAAAGAAAAAATCAAGATCTTTTATTTCTGATAACATCTGTACAAAAGAAGATTCTATATGCTTTGCATGCTGACTTGTTGAGATCTGATACCAATTATCCATGACTGGTGACCTTCACCAAAATTTTATAAGCACTTTCTCTCCTCTCTCTCTCCCTAGTTTGGAAGCAGCTGATTGCAAAGGCCATTTCACCTTTTCTTGCTGTATTTATGTAACAGCAAAGAACATGGAATATTTGAGCTCTGTTACGATGAAAACTGGAGCATATTGTGCTTCCCTTGAAAATTGGATGCCGACTACTTGAGTTGTGGAAGGATAATCAGGAAACCTGAGCCTAGAATCTCTTGATTCTATGGATCATCCCTCTGTTTCCTAGGCACAGCAGATACCTGAGAGAAAGAAATAGAAAAACTGCTGAGGAAAAAAATAATTCAACAGCAGCATTTCATTTAAGTTGATGTTCCCAAAGTGTTTTAAATGAAGCCAGTCATTAAGGTCTTGCAATTAAAGCCTTGTGTAATTATAAACTAATTAGGGCCTGATCTTGTAACATCTTCTCTCTGGAGACACACGCATCATATTCCCTTGAAATACTTGTTCCGTAGGCACAGCCACTACTAACATTGATATCTCTGAACTAGCTTCCCACAAACTAGCCTGAGTACTGGGTAGGAGTAACAGAGCAAAGCTCAGGAAAGGCTACTATCTTTAATACTTACAGGACTCGTCAAGCACATTTTCTGTAGTCCTCATTGCATTCTATTGCTGCAACTACTTTGCTAGCAGAAACAGTCCTAGACCATTTAGAAGTGCAGCGTAGCTCTATATTACTCTGATGATTATATGCTATAGTAATAATTCTGAGCGTCTAGTTTTCCAGACTGCCTAAGTGTCCTGATCTCAGCTGGGATAGAGTAAATTTTCTTCCTAGTAGCTGGTGCAGTGCTGTGTTTTGGCTTCAGTCTGAGAATAATGCTGATAACACACTAATGTTTTAGTTGTTGCTAAACAGGACTTACCCTGATGAAGGACTTTTCAGTCTCATGCTCTGACAGTGAGGAGGGGCACAAGAAGCCTGGAAGAAGCAGAGGCAGAACACCAGACCCAAACTATCCAAAGAGGTACTCCATACCACAGCACGTCATGCTTAGCATGTAAACAGGGGGAAGTTACTGGGAAGGGACAGATCACTGCTCAGATCAGGCTGGGTGTCACTCAGCAGGTGGTGAGCAATTGTATTGTGCAATCACTAGTGGGTTTTTTGTTTGTTTTTTTCTTTTCCCTTTAAGTTTTTGTCCTGGGTTCAGCAGTAGCAGTCATCTTTCTCCTTCTCGGTAGCTAGTGCAGTGCTGTGGTTTTGACTTTCGGCCTGGGAACAGCGCTGATAACACCAATGTTTTTAGTTATGGCTTAGTGATATTTGGTCTGGCCAAGGACTTTCGAAGCCTCATACTCTGCCAGGGAGGAGGGGAAGCCGGAAGGAAGCAGAGACAGGGCACCTGACCCAAACTGACCAAAGAGGTATTCGATACCACAGCACGTCATGCCCAGGATGCAGAAGCAGAGAGAAGAGACCCGGAAGGGTGGGGGTTCCCTGCGGGGTCAGGTTTGGTATCGGCTGGTGAAGAGCTGTATTCTCTCCTTGTATTTCTGTCGTCATTATTATTGTTGGTGGTAGCAGTAGTGGTTTTTGTTCTACCTTAGTTACTAAACTGTTCTTATCTCAACCTGTGGGAGTTCCATTCTTTCGATTCTCCATGTAGCAAACTGCGTGGCTGATTTACGGCCTAAAGCACGACAGTTTTATATTCTCTCCCTTTTTTATTTCCCATATCATTATTATAAGCAGTAGTAGTATATTATATCTTAGTTAAACTGTTCTTACCTCAACCCACAAGTTTTACTTTCTTTATGTTTTCCTCTCCATCTTGCTCAGGGAGGAGAAAAGGGGAGTGGGAGTGAGAAGCTGTGTGGTACTTAGTTACCAGCTGGTTTTAAACCATCACACTAAGGATGCCAGATATCAGTTCCTATAATATTAACAGAAGTATTTTAATAAAAAGATCTGTGTCTGAGTAATCCTTAGGGCTTTGCTTACAAAGCAAAACCAGACTTGAGGAAGTATAACTGAATTATCTTTGGTAACAGTTTTTCTTAGCTACTGTGCTGGTTTCAGCTGGGGGAGAGTTAATTTTCTTCATAGTAGCTAGTATGAGGCTATGTTTTAGAGTTGTGCTGAAAACCATGTTGATGACACAGGGATGTTTACACACAGTGAAGACCTTTTCTGTTTCTCACCCCACCCCACCAGCAAGTATGCTGGGGGTGCACAAGAAGTTGGGAGGAGACACAGCAGGGAAAGCTGACCCCAACTGACCAAAAGGGTATTCCATACTATATGACATCATACTCAGCATATAAATTTAGGGGAAGAAGTAAGGAGGAGGAGGAGGTTTGGGGTGATGGTGTTTGTCTTCCCAAGACGCTGTTACTCATGATGAAGCCCTGATTTCCTGGAGATGGCTGAAGACCTGCCTGCTGATGAGAAGTGGTGAATGAATTCTTTGCTTTGCTGTGTGCGCAGTCTTTGCTTTATCTATTAAACTGTTTTATTTCAACCCAAGAGTTTTCTCACTTTTACTCTTCTGACTCTCTAGCTCATCCTATCAGGAGGAGCGAGTGAACAGCTGCTTGGTGCTTAATTGCCGGCTGGGGGTAAACCACAACAACTACAGTAACTGTTAAGACAGGGAAGTAATGTGTGTTTTCTTCCATTTCTCTTGGATTCTAATGGGCTTTCATCACAAAAATCAATGTCTATCTATAGCTGTGCAACTGGATATCCGGTATCATCTTAAAAACTTCACCGGGCATTCAGAGCATAATCATACTTCAAACAATGCCCTTATTTTCTGCCACAGAAATAGCTGCATGAAAATGTAGTAACAGCCTAAGAAATAAAAGTCACAGTCCCCACTGAAATACCTTGGAAATTGTCATTCTTGCATACAGATTTCACACAACTACATTAGGTTGCAGATTTTTTTACCAAGTCAAAACTAAAATCTTAGAAAGTACAGGTTAACTTCTCAATATCCTTTCAAAAGTGATGATTAAGATGCTTTATGTAATGTTAGTGATAAAGGTTTAAAGATACAAAACACTGCAATGAGCTAACTATTGTTCTGAGCCACCCTGTGTTTAACGGCCCCCCCAGAAGGGAATAACTAACCAGAGATTCAAGCAATTCAAAATATATGCCAAGCAAAATTACATTTTGCTGCCAAAAGTTTTCCCCAAGAGGTGAATAACATTTTCCATAAGTCTGTAAAAATGACTGAATTGAATTTGGTAATGAAATACTCATAGCTACTTTTTATGTATGATTTAGCATTTCATTTCTCTACTGAAAAAATATGGGTTGAATTAATTACATAAAAGGGAAGCTCGTATTTATTATTCAATGAAAAGATTAACAGTCTAAAACACAATATTTTAATACACTAGGGAATATTCATCTCAATGTTTAAAGCATGAAATTTGCTTATCTTAACCTACTTTTCCTCCTGAAAAATTATGTATATTATTACAGTTTAATTTTACAGAATTTCAATTACATATAAAATATATTGAAGACATTTTGTATTAAGTGGTGTTAATTATACAGTGGATATTTTGTAATTAAAATAGGTTAGTCCTAATTTTCATGAAGTTCTGTACATAGACCAATGCAACAACCACTAATTATAGCACTACTAATGAGTTCATGTTCTCTTCCCAGCAAGAAATTCTGAGGCAACCATGTGTCGGGGATGCCCAGCATTTCACCTGGGAATATCTGCTTTGCTTTCTGACTTTTTTGGGGTTACTTCCCACACACATAAGCTTCTGTATTGATGTTGACTATTCTGCTGTACCAGTGGAATATAGCTCTTACAGGAGGTGAAAACTACTCAGAAAGGCAGCTTTTCAGTTAGTATAAATTAATATAGTAGAGGCCTGAAAGTACGAAAATCCAACATCTAACTTTGACTTAGTGGATTAAGAGAAAAAAGCAATGAGATCAAATATTTTTGGTGAACCTCATTGGTAAGAAAAAGCAGTGAATAATGCTAAACTCAGTTTAGCTTTGTATATGTGTATCATATGATTTCTACAGTATATAAATGGATTTCACAATAAGGCCTACAGGTAGCATCTGCTTGGATCATACTGCTAAAATCCAACAGAAAATTTCTGGTGTTGAACCCTCCCGCTGCCCTGCTGTCCCACCCCAAAGGGCATTTTTCCAGTTATTAGTATTGAGTGGCTGGAAGGAATGAGCAGTCCAGATATCAGCGATGGTGATAATAATCTGAAAATTACTTCAGCAGTAAATGATGTTATAAACTGGCAATTTCTTTGAATGACTGAACAACATCAACTCAGAATTTCCATGAGTAGCTTCAATAAGAGGCTTCTCATCCTGATCACAGCCAAACCATTGCATGGCTGGACAATCATTCTTAGAGTTGTGACTGTCAGTCTTACAGCTGTTGTTGACATTAAATTAGTACCTTCACCTTCTGTGTAGGAAAGATACGCTTGTTAAAGTGGAAGACAGGAGATGAATCTTCCTGTCTTCCTTCTCCACTATTATTAAAATGCAGTCACTGTAGGAGAACTGGTTAAGAGGACAGCCTGGAAATTGAGAAGTCCTAAGTGTCCACATGATGATTTGAGGCCCTAAAGAAATCTACCCTTTCTTCCATCACACTGTGAGTTTATACAAGTTGTGCTCCTGACTGCCTTCCCTCCTAGATCACTAGAAAATCAGAGATATCTATAGAATTGGACGTACATAGGTGACGGCCCCCAGTGATACAGGGGAATAAAGTTAGCTGAATGAAACATTTCTTCCTCACAGCAAAGGAGACTTGAAAGGACAGAGATGTATTAAAGAAACTTTACAAGATGTTAGGGGCATGTAATTAGTTTTGCTTTTTCTTTCTTTGGTTCCTTATACAATTTTGTTTACTTAAAAGTGCATCCTTCTGGGAAGAGGATGAGCTAATATTGGCTGTAATTAAGCTGTGCTGCTCTGCCTGATGTAACACCAGTGAAGTCAATAAAAAAACTTAAGGCGTCATTTCTAGGCCCATTTGAGAGCTGCTTCTCCCATCCTGCACCATATACTTACTCATTTATTCCTTCCCCACCCATTTTTTCTAATTTAAGCTTCATCTGAGAAACTCATATAATTAGTTAATTCTTTTATTTATTTTTTTAAAACATTTATAAGGTGCTCTGTATTTAAAATAGGTTGTATTGCAAGGTTTTGTCACAATTTATTCAGGAGAAAGTTAATGAGTTTTCACATTTAAGTTTTACTGTTTGCAATAAATTTTGCTTATGAAGTACACCTAAGAATAAAAGAAGCATCATTTTAATTTACAAAAAAAATTGACAGTATCAAAACAGAAATATCAACAGTAGCACTCTTCCTGTCTAGCTTTCTCCATGAAATATGGAACAGCTAAAGTATTCAAGCAATTCCACAAATTTATGTGCTGAAAGCTATTCAAATATAAAATAAGCACTAACAAATGGGCAACCCTGTCAGTTGCTGTGCTAATAAATCAAATTCACCAAGGTATGCTAGCTACATTTTCAGTACAAGTGGATATATCATGAGAGCCTGATAATGGTACAACTACCAGAAAAGTAAATGTGCATTCTCTGACCTTGACAATAATTCACTAACAGCTTGCCTCACAATTTTCCTAATATTGAGCTACTCTTTGCAGGCTATCTATAAAGCGTTTATATTTCTGTGGATGGAGGGTTTCATCTGTGTCATCACTATTCTACTAGGGATTTTAGTGCAGTATTAAGATAAATTACTAAAACCAATAAATTTCAGGAGAATCTATGACATTGCCCAGGGGAACTTACAAGATAGGGGTCAGAGGAGCACTAGGTGGTCTTGTACTTGGTTCTTTTTTTTTCTTTTCTGATGCTCTTCACAGGGGTTCACATGGCTCTAAAACAACCAAAGTTGGATTTCCTTTCCTGATTTTTTTACTGTTTTCCTTTACTGATTTACTATAAAAAAGGTAATGACTGACATTGCTGCTGAGCTTGTAAGAAAGAAGCACCTTGCCAATATCAGATCTTAACAAATCTTACTGGGACTAACTTGGAAGAACAGTGACTTCAATGAGGAGGGACTGAAAGTATGTGTTTTAAATTGGTGAATGATGGAATATATCCTTTATTATTACTTTAGAATAAATTACAGACAGGAAGAAGATTTGTTAAAGCTAGGGGATGGTGTCAGTAAAAGAACATTTGGCTATAAACTGACCCTGAAGAAAAATTCAGTCTCTAAACTAAAACCAGCAAAGTATAGATCTTGACAAGGAACCTAAGAGAGAGACTTGAGACGTGGACTCAGGCTTTGAAATCCTGGGTATAAAGCAGATCATAGAATCAGCTAGGTTGGAAAAGACCTTTAAGATCACCACATCCACCCATTATACCAGGACTGCCAAGACCACCTCTAAACCGTATCACTGAAGGACTCCCCTACATGGGTTTTGAACGCTTCCAGAGATGGTGATTCCACCACTTCCTTGGGCAGCCTGTTCCAATGACTGATCACACTCTCTGTGAAGAAATTTTTCCTAATATCCAGTCTAAACCTCCCCTGGCACACCTTGAGGCTATTTCCTCTTGTTCTATCACTTGTTACTTCGGAGAAGAGACCAGCACCTCCTCTCCTCATCCTCCTTTCAGGTAGTTGTAGTGAGCAAAAAGGTCCCCCCCGAGCTTTCTCTTCTCCAGACTAAACAACCCCATTTCCCTCAGTCACTCCTCATCAGACCTGTGCTCTAAAACCTTCACCAGCTTTGTTGCTCTTTTCTGGGCCTGCTTTAGAACCTCAGTTTCTCTCTTGTGTGGGGCTCAGAACTGAACACAGGATTCAAGGTGCTGCTTCACCAGTACAGGGGATGATCACTGCCCTGACCTGCTGGCCACAGTATTTTTGATACAGGCCAGGATGCTGCTGCCCTTCTTGGCCACCTGGGCACAAGCTAGCCCATGTTCAGTTCCATCAATTAGCACCCCCAGGCCCTTTTCTTTTGGCAGCTTTCCAGACACTCTTCCCCAAGCCTGGAGCATTGCCTGTGGTTGCCGCGACCCAAGTGCAGGACCCGGCACTTTGCCTTGTTGAATTGCATACCACTGGCCACAGAATATCGATCCAGCCTGTCCAGATCCCTCTGCAGAGCCTTCCTCTCTTTCAGCAGATCAAGACTTGATGTCATCTGCAAATTTACCAAGGGTACGCTCAATCCCCTCATCCAGATTATCAATGAAGATATTAAACACTTGTCCTAACATGAAGCCCTGAGGGACACCACTAATGACCAGTTCCCAACTGGATGTGATACCATTTACCACAAATCTTTGGGCTTGGCCATCCAGTCAGTTTCCAACCCAGATATGAATCCACCTATCCAGGCCATGGGCAGCCAATTTGTCCAGGAGAATGCTGTGGGAGACAGTGTCAAATGCTTTACTTAAGTCCAAATAGGCAACACCCACAGCTTCTCCCTCATCAACAAGGTGGATCACCTTATTGTAGAAGGAAATTGAGTTGGTCAAGCAGGACTTGCGCTTCATGAACCCATGCTGACTGGGCCTGATCCTTCCATTTTCCTGCAAGTGACTTTGTGATCTCACTTAGGATCATCTGCTCCACAGCCTTCCCCAGCACTTAAGTCAGGCTGACAGGCTTGCAGTTTCCAGGCTCTTCCTTCCTGCCCTTTTTATAGAGAGGCACCACATTGTTCAGCCTCCAATCCTCAGGACATGGCACTAAACCAGGACTACTGATAGATTATGATGAGTGGCTTAGCAAGCTCCTCTGCCACCTCTCTCAGCATTCTTGAATGTAGCCCATCCAGCCCCATAGACTTGTGTACATCTAAGTGGAGCAGGAGGCCACTAACCATTTCTTCCTGAATTATAGGGACTTCAATCAGCTCCCCACCTCTGACATCGAACTCAGGTAACTGAGTACTCTGGGGATAGCTAGTGTGACTAGTAAAGACTGAGGCAAAAGCATCATTACGTACCTCAGCTTTTTCCTCATCCTCAGTCACTAGGTTTCCTCTGGTATCCAGTAAAGGATGGAAGAACCCCTTCACCCTTCTTTTATTGCTAATATATTTGTAGAAGTACTTTTTATTATCTCTTATGGCAGTGGCTTAGTGTAAAGTGTAGATGTAGATCTCATCTCCCTCTTGTTTCTCTCCACCCTCAGAGCAGTGAGCACTGTTAAGACTGTGAAAGACATTGATACGCTATTAACAAACAAGCCTATCAAGGAAAGGTGGGGTTAAATATCAAGGCCAGTATCTCATCTAGATGCACCTACTCTAATGGTATCTGTTATCAAAACTAATGTATAACCATTAGTAAGTGGTATTGATTGGTTTCAAAAAGATAGAAAAATGTTGAGAAACGTATTTCCATTGTTCTTTGGAGAAACCATGCATAGAAAAAACCTTTTTTTTCTTTTACTTACAGAGTTAATTTTCAATAGAAATAAACTAAAAGGCCAGTATTTCTGCCCTGACTAAAAAAATATCAACATGTGTAACCAGCTTTGGGGTTACAGAATGTGATTACATAGAGGGCTTGACTCACTTTACTATGATTTTTTTCCCATTATCTAGAAATCTGAAACAATGGGAGAGGGAAGAAAATGTACTTATCTGATTTTTTTTTTTTTTTTTTTTAACAAAGTCAAGGAGCATTGCTTTTTAAAGGAGGGTTAAATTTTTTACTTTTCAGCAAATAATTTTTTTCTATTGCAAAGTGCAGTGTGTGTAGGAGTCAACTCACGTAGAAAGTGGTTCCCTGATCAAAACAGATGGCATGCTGGCAGGGTAAGTTTTAAATGGCAGAGTGTTGATGCTGAAAGATTTCAACAGCAGCTTCCATGACAGGGACAGAGACATAAATGACAAATACACAATACAAGGACCTTTCAAAAAAAAGACATTTCAATAACATTTCAAACGACATTTCAATAACTTTCCAGTGTTTCACTTTTTAAGCTAATATTTCTCTCTTGGTTCTCAAGATGCTAGAGAGAATCTTGCTAGCTGTGGGCACAAGACTATATTCTAGCTCAGTAAATCTCAAGAAACTAATGAGGGTTCTATTTTTAGGACAATGAAGCATGAAAATTAAGGCTTTACTGGCATAGAGGAGGAATAAACTGACTACCAAAAGGTTTTCAGTGAAGCTCTTGGTGAAAGCAAGTGATCAAGTATTTCTTCTCCTGACTTACCAATCTCATCGAGTCCTCCTGGAAGAAGTTTTTTATTAGACTGTCTAAGCTTTTGTCACATGTATTTTAGTTATCTATGCACTAATCTGTGAGGCAAAGTAAACCAACTGTTCAAACTGGGGAAACTGAAAGGGTTTTTTTCAGTGTGTGAACATCATATTCATATTTTCCTAATCAAAAAGCAAAAACAAAACCAGAAAAAATATTTTATATATCCAGATTTACAGATCTTCTGACCTTGAGCTTCGTGTTTTCAGTTCTCATTCCTTTTACATATGTGTAGAATCATAGAATGGTTAAAGCTGGAAAGAACCTTAAGATCATCCAGTTCCAACCCTCCTGCCATAAACAGGAATGCCTCACACTAGACCATGTTGCCAAAGGCCACCTTGTACTTCACATTGTTAAATTTCATGAGGCTGGCATTGGCCCATCTCTCAAGCTTGTCAAGGTCCCTCTGAATGGCATCCCTTCTCTCCAGCATATCAACTGAACCACTCAGCTTGCTGTCATTGGCAAATTTCCTGAAGGCACACTCAATCCCACTGTCCACATCTCCAGCAGAGACGTTGAACAGGACTGGTCCCAGCATCTACTTCTGAGGGACACTACTCATTACTGGTCTCCAGTTGGACATTGAGCCATTGACCACAACTTTCTGTATGTCGCCATCCAGCCAGTTCTTTATCTACAGAGTGGTCCATCAATTTAGAGACAAGGAGGTGATCCTGCCCCTGGACTCTGCTCTCGTGAGACCTCACTTGGAGTATTGTGTGCAGTTCTGGTGTCCTCAACATAAAAAGGACATGGAACT
>JANRGW010048569.1:0-12594 GCA_024733675.1 Psilopsiagon aymara
TCTCAACCTGTGGGAGTTGCATTCTTTCGATTCTCCTTCCCATCTCTCCAGGAGCAGAGGGAAGAAAAAGGGGGAAGCGACTGAACAAACTGCGCGGCTGATTTATGGCTTAAACCATGACAGTTTAGTTCTTAAGAACTTCACCAGCAGATGCTTTAGAATCATCTTGTAGATCCAAGATGCTGCTATTCTGCTCATTTCACCATCAGTGTCAAAACAACTCCTGAAGTGCCATAGCTTCATATAGCAAATCATTCTAAATGCTCTAACTGCAGTGAAAAATGTTGAGTATATAAAGTAACAGGCAAATGTTTCTTCTCTACAGTCTGAACAATGCAGCCATCACTTGATGCAACAAATAAAGGCACCGTAGACTTATTATAAGCTCATTTTGTGTGTATGCCACATCAAGTATAGCACGATAGCTAGCACATTTTCCTCAAGCCTCTAGTCAACTCCTATGAAACAACAGTCTATGCTATTCAAAGAGCTTTGTCATACTGATAGAGCAGAGCAAGTCACATGAAACCTGCCACAAACCCCAGAAATTTTAAGGTATAGGAATTTCCATCATTATATGAGTATCCCTTAGCACCTGACACAGTAAGTTCCCATAAAACATATGGTTATAATACTAGGTTGAAGCACTCCTCCCAAGCACCTCTGATGTGAGGGCTGAGGATTCATTCTTGCTCACAATAGCTGTCATCTCCAAGCATTTACAGCTATTGTAGTTCATCCTACTACAGTGAATATAGTGTGCACTTTTGCTAGCTAATGGAGGGAGGAAGGAAATGGAAATAGAGAAGCCATATCTGAATGTAGACAACTTTTTTGCAAAACATTATTAGCAAACAAAATGCCATGTTCTAATAACACTGCCAGTGTACAGAACACTACCTACTCTCTACATATTTGGCTGAATAAAGCATATGCCTCATGTTCTGCCACCTCCCCTTCCAGTGGGAGAGATAAATGAATTTGTAGCTGTAGGAGCTACATAAATAATTTTTTATGTGTTCACACCTGTCGTTGAAGATACTAGAAACAACAGAACTGGGTACCATGTAAAAGTCAAAAAAGACCATTATCACGTAAAAGCCAAATAAGAGCATTACCGGCTTTTGCCAATCATTCAAATCATCCTATCTCAAGGAAGCAAGTGCATTCATATCTTATTTGCAAATGTATTTTCACTTCACACATACACAAACACATTCAGTACGCACAAAAAACTTGTCTATATAGATGTAACTGTCACGCTAGAATCACTCACTTGCGATGTTTTTAAAGTATCTCCTCCAATTCTCCTATGACAGCTAAGAGACACAAGAGAAGCTCAATAGCAAGCTTCCCACATGCAACTGACATTGCTTTGTTATGATTCTTCCTGGATTTAAAAATAACCTAGAAGCTTAATCTCCACAGCCACCTTTTTTACCTTTCACTACACACACAAATTCCTTTAGGTTCTACTGCTTAAACACTCCACTGAGCAGCGTGCAATCTCTTTACTGGTAAATCACACTACTAGAACATTTCTTAATTTGCATGTACTACAAAGAAGAGCTAATACAATTAAACATCCTTTAAAAAATAATTAGCAAAAACCAAAGAGCAATGAAGAGAATAAGTATTCATCAGACGGTTCTATTTACCTATTTGAATACTGGTATATAGATAACATTACTGTTTCAATTTCTGATTTGAGATTTCAACAGACACAAACGGATATCCAGCCAATTCCTTATAGCTATCTTAGCCTTTTATTTGGTTTTCCATGACAAAATATTAATTAGAGGAACAAGTGCAATGGAAACTGGAGTGCCACCATCATATATTTCAGCCAACATCCTCTGTGTATAACAGCTGCATCCCAAGACATTGTCATGTTAGGTACACTACCTTTTAGATGATGCCACCAAGTTCCCCACAGGATTATTAATGATCAAATGGCATTTTTCCCACAAAACCAAAATATGCAGCTGAAAGCATTTTAATACAGCATGTAATCAATGAAAATTTTCATTAAATAGTTGAGACTGTAGGAAACTTCACATGAAAATTAAATTTATAGGGTAAAAAAGGCATTTTTGTAAAAATCTGCATGTGAGCTCACCCAAAACTATCAAAGTAGGTAGCTGTATATAAAAACTATCACATAAAGCATGTCTGCAGATATACTTTATACTGAGGTAGATAAAGATGGCTGACCACAGGGAAGCAGGCTTGACTACAGTGTGACCAAGAACTGGCAGCTGCAGTCTCCTCTGCAGCTACAGAAATAATGTTTCAATTTCAATAACTAATCTACATCAAAAAGCCAAAAGTGAAACCAGAAAGAATCAACCAGGTTTAGTTTTCCATTTCAGAGACACATGAACAAATTCAAAAGTAGTACTGCCTCTAAAATCTAGGGTCAAAGAAGCCATTAGAGGTTGAACAGTTGGTTGGTTATAGTTTTAACATCTTTCACTTTAGAAATCAACCTTAACATGACATCAATTAAACACTTTAACACCAACTTATACTTAGGCAAAGAGGCTGGTTGTAGAACTGTCTTTCTCTGTTTTAACTGAATTCCATTTTTCACCCAAAATCTCGACATTCGAATAAAAGAAATTGATCAGATGAATGCCATTAACTAACAAAATAGGAATAAGAAGTATGAACATATTATGACAGAATGACCATGCATCTTGCTGATTACTTATTAAATCAGTGAGTAAATCTGAAAATTAATGAACCATCACAGTTACTAGACTAACGTAAACCTGAGACAAATAAGAAAAAATCTAAAATCAGTATGTATGAAATGCACAGGAAAAAACAGTTACGTAAGAAAATTCACCTTACACTCTACATATGCTTATGTTGAAAAACATTCATTTTGGTGACGATTAATCTGAAACTAATGTATTACAGAGAACTCAAAACTTCAGTTACCAAAGTTACCACTGCAAATGAAGCTGCACTTTAGAAGGCAGCAACAGCACTTTAAGAGTATGTCTGTTTCAGTTGCCTTAACATATCTTACGTTTTGCTTCTTTTTTGTACACATACTTCCACTACCCTGGGGCCTACTACAGCAGCCTCTGAAAGTATGTAAAATATAACCCTAACTTCTTCTGTTAGGATGAGAAATTGTTTCTGCTTACAAGGGGAAAAAGCAAAACCTGTCCCACATTCAACAAGCAGAAACCAATTTGTCCCCAGTATTGAAAGATACGGAATGACAAAAGACCTCAAGAGAAAAAAAATCACTTTTGTAAAGTTTAATGTCATTCAATTTCTATAGGATAAAGTGGACTTGTAAAAGGAGGAACAAGATTGTTCATAGAACTTCAGAACAGAGGTTTGCCATCACAGCAACACCTCAGCACCTTACACTGAATACAAAATAATCATGATAACATTCTTATGCAGAACTAGTCGGAATGTGTCTAGTCTTTTCTAAAGCCCCTCAAAGGATAAAAAGTAATTTAAGAATAAAAGTCTCCTGATTTTTTTTTTTTTTTTTAAAGAAAGCAAGCAATGTCTTTCTCATGTTGAGTTGAAGGCCTATTGCTTTCATATGGCACAATGGAAGCACAGCACTGTCAAAACCAACTGCAAATGCAAGTCACAGCAGGTTTTAGCTGTAGCAGGTTTCTCTGACACACAAGTTTAAGAGGCCAGCCACACAGAATCCGAGGCTCAAAGACTGGTTTGGGTTGGAAGGGACCTTAAAGCCATGGGCAGGGACACCTTCCACTACACCAGGTCGCTCCAAGCCCAGTCCAACCTGGCCTTGCGCACTGCCAAGGATAGGACATCATAACCACTTAGATGTAAATGTAGATCTAGATGTAGATGAGTAACACCTAGATATTTTAATAACTTCGGGCCTTTAATTTCAGAAGAAAACACTGTGGTCATGACAAGGAAACATACCACCACTACTCAAAGCAATTTAAATTTTACTTGATGTGTTAAGTCCAATTGCAGGAAAGGAAAACAGGTGTACCAGCAACGAGTACAGGACAAGAGCAGACTGGACTGGAGAGGCCGGACCAGGAGGTTCTGCTTGCGGGAGGACTCCCCCACCACCCCCAGACTCGCTCGCAAAAGGAAGCCAGTCTGTATTTGACATGAGAGAGAACAGCGCTTGAAGTTTACAATAGAAACTAACTTATCAAAAATAACCTCAATAAGGCGATAGCTGTGTTCTACCCGCTCGGGCCGGGTCACCCCCCGCAGGATCGGAGAGCACAGCGCTGCCCACAAACCCCGCGGGCACATGGAGAACCATCCCACCCCCAGCGCCGCCGGTAAACCGCCCCACCACCCGGCCGAACCGGCTAGGCTGAGGGCTCCGTACCCTGAGGGCGGCGGCTGCCCACCCCAGCCCCGCCGGCCACCACTACCCCACGGCGCTGGGGCGGGGCGCCGGGCCAGCCTCACCTACCTCCTGCCGCGCAGCCGCCGCCCGCGCTTCCTCCTGCTGGGACAGGCCGAGCTCCGCCGGCAGCACGGCAGCCAATGAGAAACCGAGCTCCCCCTTCCGTCCGGCCTCCCGCAAACCGCACCTGCCAATCGCAGCCCTTTCCCTCACCATCCGCCAATCCCGGTTCCGGTCCACCCCGTGCCCCTGAAGGGCCGCTTCCGCCCGGCTCGGCCCGGCCTGGCCTGGCCTGCCGGAAGTGTGATGTGGCCGAGAGCGGGTCGCCATGGTAAGTGCGGGGCGCGGGGCGGCTGGGGGCGGTTCCGCCGCTGTTGGGTCACTGCGGGACCGGCACGGGCCGCTATCCCGACTCTTTTCTGACGACCTTGCCAGCCGAGCGGCGCCCCCTGGGCCTACTGGCGCCCCACAGGCCCCACACAACCTGTTCCGGCCCGGCCGGGCCGGGCCTTTGAGCCTTCTCAAGGCTGAGGCCTCTCCCCGCCGCGGGGCAGCTAGCCGGCGGGATCAAAGCCGTCCCAGTTACACCGTAAAGCCTGGCTTAGCAATTGGCCTAGCAGTATGGCAAGCCGGCCGTGCCTGCGTCCGTCTAGCCTGGGTACTCCTTGGCGACCTGCAGTGCGCCTGCCAGGGTGGTGTTTCTTTTTACATTCTGGTTTAATGCATATGTCGATGGGCATCTCGCTTCCGGAGCAGTAAGCTAAACCTTGACGCTGACTGCTGTTCTCCTTTTACAGGAGTAGTGCCAGGAGCTTAGATCCGTCTTCTAATGGAAAGTGTTACGGTGTGCACGGAAATGACGTAGAGGTTTATTAGCATTGCCATTTATGTTTTCTGTAAATTTTGTTTTTTTGGTTTTGGGTTGTTTTGTTTTCGGGTTTTTTGCATGCTGTGTATAAAGAGTATAAGCAAGTTATTTATATTCTTTATATGACAGGGGGGAGATTAAGATGAGATTCTAGGCAGAAGTTCTTCCCTGTGTTGAGGCGCTGGCACAGGTTGTCCAGAGAATCTGTGTCTGCCCCATCTGTGGCAGTGCTCAAGGCCAGGTTGGACAGGGCTTGGAGCAACCTGGTGTAATGGAAAGTGGCAAGTGGCAGGAGTTGGAACTTGATGAGCTTTAAGTTCCCTTCCCAAACCAGTCTGTGATTTTGTGATTCTGTATGCATTTGGGTTAGAGTTAAAGCTGTGCTGTGAAATAATCTTTAACAGCTGAGACAAAGATCTTCATATAGGCAGTGCAGATGCATGATTTTAAAATTAGAAGGGAAAATAAAGGAACAGGTAAAAAGAAAAAATGAAAACCACACCAGTTTCTCTGTACAAGTAAAGGTACATAACCTTCACTTCAACAAAGAATTGTTTTGAGTATTTCCATAATTTTTCTTAGAATCACAGGATGGTGTGGATTGGAAAGGACCCTTCAACATCTCCTAGTCTGATACCCTCTGCTACAAGCAGGGATGCCTTCCAGTACACAAGGTTCATCCAAGCCCTGTCCAACCTGGCCTTCACAGGTTATCCATCACCAGTGATTTATACTTTGCAACTTCCACTGAATGTTTTTGTACTTCCTATGTATTATTAAAAGATCAGTATCTCTTAAACTTTCTGATGGTTCAGTTCAAAAAAAGTTCTTAGGCTCCAGATCTTGTCACCAGCAGGAAATTGATGGAATTTGCTCACCTGAGCATTCCTTGGCAGATCTTTTAGATGAACTTGTTCTAATCTGTGGCTTCAAGCAGTGAACAAAGGGGTTTTATGCTAAGAGGCATAAATTATCTCAGAAGATCTAAGCATACAGAGAAAATGAGATAGAAGGGAAGTGAATACCTCACCTCTAATCAGTGCTTTGAAAAGGTAGACAACATAGAAGTAGAGCATCACCTTACTGTTTTCCATAGTACCTAAAACGATTTGAGATTGTAGAAGAAAGGCAAGATAACCTTGATGATCAGCAGGCGAGACAATTGCATTGCTAGTTTAGAACTTAAGTACAATATTTCTACTTAACAAAAAGATTATTGCAAGTGTAGGAGATCCTGCAGGATTTTTTTTACTTGTCCATGTTGCTTGTTGGAAGTTACTCAGTATGCTTAAAGGAACCAGCGATAAGACAGAATCTTTTAATGAGATTTTCCCTGCGATTTTATGTCAGCGTAGGTTAGAATAAGATTCCTCAGTCTTGTGTTGTTTGAATTCCCTCGGGGAAAACAATAGCCACCACAGCATATTCAGGACTTTGGATTTTCCAGGAAAAAAAAAAAAAAAAAAAAAAGGTGGTTTCTTAAGATTATCAGTTATGAGCTGTAATTAATGACACTTTCTTTTGAGCTCACATGTGACTATGAGATAGGAAGCAGCTGCTGTCTATCAGCAGATGGGAGAGAGTACAGATGTAACTCCAGTGCTTTCTCTTTCTCCAAAGAAAATGAGCTGCAACTGTGGCCATTAGCACTGTGAACAGGGTAACTTTTGAAGTATAAATTTCCAAAGGACTTTATCCCTTGGAACTTTCTATCCCATTGTCTCCCAGGCTTCCTTGTTACATTCTTCCAAAGCAAGTCCTGACTTGTCCTGAGTGAACGGACAGCTGCTGCTGAGCAGCATGTATAAAAGCTGCTTCTACCTTTCCTTTATGTGAAAGCACAACTTGTGTTTTTCCTCCTGTTCACTGCCAGTGAGTAGGAACAAAAACCCTGTTTAACTTAAAACCATCTTTGAAAGTACCTAGAAGCTGCTCAATGGATTAAAATGTTGCTGGAAAAAGAAGGGATTCAGTGTGACACAACTGCTTAATTTATTTAGAAGTGTATGTATTCTTTCCTGACCCTCAGAAATCATCTGTCAACTTCTGCAGTTTTGTATCTGAAAAAGAAACTTTTTCTAGTGGGGTTGAGAAAATTGCCACATGCCCATAGTGTGATGGGTGGGGAAAAAGGGAGGAAGCCTAAAGTAACATTAGAATTGATAATGAGCCCCTCACCTGCCGAAGGGTGGTGTTCACTTTCCTTTGCAGCAAAAAGGTACAGTTGCTGCTAAACATGAATACAGGTGCAAAAAGTGTCTTAGTGGATACATTTTGTGTCTGCAATTGCAATTTGGTGATGGAGAAAATCAAGAATTACAGGGGACTTCACAAAGATGGCTGCTTTCCCTTCACCCTCTGGTTAGGTCTGACCTCAAGCCTGACATTACTGCTGAAAAAGTTAATTTGGGAACTTTCCATGAGGACAAATATTTCTGATATAATCTTTGTTGCTGTCTTAGAATGGTGTTTATAGAAGTAAGGGGAATTGCTCATATAGCCATTTGTAAAAGCATTCATTAGTAAATATTGATCCAAACCAAGCCCTTGGATATAAACATACTAGCGTCTGAGACCCTGTTGTGCAAAAATGCTTTCAGGAGTCAAGTTTTGTGTTTGGCTTATTCAGTGTTACAGAGGAATTGATACTGATTCAAATTTGCTAATGTCTGTGGTTTTATTGTGGCCTAAAGGTAGATAGAATTGAAAACAGCTCCTAGTTCGCCTTACAGTCTTAAGGCATCTTGGTATTGTGAATTTATTTTGGAATAACAGTCGACAACTTTTTGCATGTCAGTGTTGTAACACCATGAGGCGTTGTACTTTTTAATAAGAAGCAGTTGGAATTCCAGGGAGTTGCAGCTGCAGGAACACATTTTTCATCTGATAAATCCTTTTCTACCCAGCCAATCTGATTTTGCTGGAGATTTGAGGGTTTTACTCTTGCACCAAATCTGTAGTGTAAAATGATGCTAGGACCTCCTTTGCTGCCAGTTGTGCAACAGAATCATGTCCCTACAGTCAATACTTGCAGCTCTGGCATGCCTCTAGCAGTAGGAACAAACACTGCTAATCGAGGAAGAAGCATGAAGGATTGCTCTCCATGTACCTTTCCTCATATCAGAATGACAAGTTTGTCAGAGAACTGAGAAGGAGAGAGGAAAGGAGAAATGCAAGATGCAGTGTGGCTAAACAGGGACAATGACACTAATAAAGTGCTTAGTAAATCTTACACGATCTGTAACTGCACCTGTAAATGGTAATGCTGCTGTGGAGTGGGCATGATGTGAGTTTCTACTTGAAGTGTTCAGTATAGATACTTCTGTGTCAGTTTACAAGAAGATGTGAGAATATAGCATCAATATTTCGCTTCTGCCGTTACAGACAAAGGAAGCTATTTCTTTTTCTGTTGATGCATTTCTTGACTTAATTTGGGAAGAGTAGGATGCAGTGAGTTCACTTTTACAAATATTACCACATATCTAAAGAGGCCAGGAGAGGTGCCACTTGTGAGAAACTGTTTCTTTGCTGAGTGCTGAACAGTTCTTACTAAACATCTTTGACATTCTGTCTACTGTTGAATATCTTCATTTTATTCAGTAATAACATGAGAAGTATGGATCATTTTTTTCTGTAAGCCATTTAAAATCAAGTTTATACATTGTAGATTTTCCACTCATGATCCAAACTCTTAAGTTGAACAGAAAAAGGAAGTTACCATAAAATTGTCTATGTTACAATTTTATTTTTTGGTTGGCTGCAGTATTAGGCATTGTGAACATCCATGGTAATAGAAGAATCAAAGCCTGGTTTGGGTTGGAAGGGACCTTGAAGTTCATCCCGTCACAAGCTAATAGCTATAGTGTTGAAATGTTTTTCTGCTGATGCACAGAGCTTGGTGTTTAGACTCACCAAAAGTTTTCATTTTCAACTTAATGATGATGGAAAGAAGGCGGAAACAGCTGGCGTCAAAAAATGTTACTTGTCTTAGAGATGCTAAGAATGGAAATGATGCACCTGAACTCTGCCAAACAAGAGACCTACAGTGGTGCCTGCCTGCTGCCCTGGGACATCAGAGACTTAGCAGAGCTTTTCAGTGTTTTTTGACTAACAAGATATGTTTTTTCCTTACAAAGAAGTATTTATTTTTCATGTTTTAAAGACGTGGTTCTACTATTACAGAACAAGAACAAAAAAAGTATAGAAATGGTGTACATAAGTTTTTATGGTTTGTTTTGTTTTGTTTTTTTTCAATTCTTAAATAAATATTAGCTTTTTGTGTAGCCTTTTACAGAAAGATCGTACTATCCCTCTACTGCATGCAGCAACTTCTTAGACTTTCTGTAAAGATGTTCAGGAATGCAGTTCAGCTTTGAATTGCACAGGCCTTCTGTGGAAGTAAGAGATTCGGTATTTTTTTCTTGCTGTGCTACGGAGCCAATCTCTGACTAGTTTTTGAGTTTCGCTTGTGACTTTGGTATGACAGTAGAGCTTTCACCATAACATTATTTTCCTAAACTCATCAAGCACTGGCAGATAAATGGGAAGAATTTATAATTAAGCTTACTTCAGTGAACAAAAAGAGAAGCCAGAACTTGCTTACTTGTGGAAGAGAATGTCTTTTTTTTTACATGGATATTTTTTATCATTCTGTTTGACTACACTCTAGAAATCTCTAGTACTAAGATTTTTAGAGCAGGAGGGGCAAAAGAGCTACCAATCAAGATCTGAGTAATTTTAGAGAGTTCTGTAGCTATGGCTGAGTATCACCTACTCCATTTATGCCTGCTGAGACTTGTTACGTCCCCTGTTACTCTGGAGAATACACTTTGCTTCAACATCTTAAAAAGAGGATTATATAGTTTATTCCTGGTATCTAGTGATGGAGGCAGAGAAAAAATCTCAGTAGTATTGTAAGCTGTAGAATCTGCAGAGAACACATGGAGTAAACAACATGTGAAGTTTTTACTGCCCTATCTAACATAAATCTATGTCGAGTAATTGTATCGACATACACCTCTGTACATAACCCTGTTAAAAAAAGCTTAATATTGTAACTTTCACTTTTTTTTCTTATAAGATTTTTTGCTGAAATACTGCACCTGCCAGCTGCTTACACCAAAAGGTCCATTTTGAAGCTATTGTCTAGGTACTGGGGGGAGAAAGAAGAAGGAATTCAAGTAAGCATGGAATTTCAGCATCGTCACTTGAGGTGTCATTTCAGTGTTGGTTTGTGGACTTGAATTGCAGTAAAAAAATGAAATATGTTAAAGTCAAGAGAGCTTTTGTAGGAGAGGACAACTGTTTCCATCTGTTAATTCATTTTCTAGTTGTTTAAATAGATTTGTTCTGTTTTAAACAGATGTATTTGACTTCAGTTGACTGAAAAGCATATGTGTTAGTTCCTAGTGCTGTACTTGCCGTTTAAATTAAACAACATACTTCTTCAATAAATGTCTAGGGAAAGATTCCCTATTACTCTAATCAAGCCTTAGCCTATATTTTATGAATGCAAAAATGCATCTTTTTAGACAACTTTAAATATTTTAGGCAGAAGTGTGAATTAGTGTTAAATATTTCACTTAAATACCTTATAAACTAAATGCTAGGGTAAGTGTTCAGTAAATGTAAAATAAAAAACCCTAGAAGTGTTGGAGCAGTCAGTAACTAACAACTCATATTTGGATACTTACTAAGAACAAACTGTTTATTCTGAAGGCCTCTTGCTTAGTTCTTCAGTATAGTTTTGTGAGTAATCACTTTAAACTTAACTGATTTTCAAGTTTTATATTTTTCTTACTGTTCTAATTAGCATCCCTCATTTACAAATGCATATTTTCCATTCATTTTTATCAGATCATGTTTGGCAGCAGTGGGAAAACAAATTATTTCAGAATAGGTTGGAAAATAATATGATTATATGCATGTTTTAGTTTATTTTTAGCAGTTGCTTTGACCTACAGGTTGGGAATGGTCCTACATGGTTTATTTCCTGTTACTGTTTTCAATATTATACTAAAAATTAGTTTTTAGACTGGGGAAATATTAATTGCAGTACCAAATAGAAACCTTAGATAATGAGCATTTTCTTTTTCACATTTTTAAGGATTTTGTTAAAATATCATAGATTGCTTTTACTTCTTTACGATAGGATTTGAAGCTGACATTACTGTTTTAATGTTGGCTTCTACATTTTTATCAGCACTTGCTTAACCACAGTTTAACTACAGTGTAAACTCTAGGTCACGATTTAATGTTAGGAAGGCAGCTAAGTGATTGAATATCAACATTTGTTTCATTGGTTCCAGAGAACACAATCATCAATTTTATAACATTGAAGAGGGGAAAAAAAAAAAGCCAACAACAACGACAACAAAAGAAACTGTTCTAGAAAGACTCTATGTTCTTGCAACATATTACACAAATGTGGTTATTTCTTTAGAATATTCCAATAGTTTAACTGTGTGTGCCCGCATAAATTGAGTATTTTAATAGTAACCTAGAGCAAAGTTTAACAACTTGCTGGCACTGCAATAGCCTTTCTTTTCATAGCACACACAGATGAAATCATGGTCACACCACAATTAGATAGAGTAATCGTTTTGTAAATACTGGAAGTCTAGGGAAGATTAAGCTTTGGTTTCAGTGTTAGGTTTGTTGAGATAAATTGGGAGAGGTTTTGTTTTAGGCTTTCTACCAACCCAGGCAGACAACAGCACGGGGTTTATGTTCTCTTGCATGGGGTGGTTGGGATTTTTTTTTTCCCCTTTAGAACTGTGGTGTGGCTTATTTTAAAGGAACATGTGTGAGGCAGGAGGATATTCAGCATTACCTTCCATGACACATACAGTTGCCTCAGAAGTTATGATGTAACTTATTGCAGTGCTGTCCAAGGGTTGCATCATCAAATAGTTCAGGATTCTGTGGTGCTTTCTGCGGAAACATGGAACAAAATCATACCTGAATCTGAGAATGTAAGAGTAATGAAATGAATAGAGTATGGAGATGCTATGCCTGATATTCTCACTGTAGAAAAAGAAGTTTAGGATTATTTTACCTATTATGGCTATGTCTGCTGAGGCTTGTGATCTACCAGTGATCACTGAAAATTTAGGTGACCTTATGAGCATGACTTTCCTTTCAGCACACTGAATTCAGTACTCTTTATAAAGTGCAAGAGTTGTGGATAACCAGAACTCTGAGCAGTGTCTTTTTTTTTTTTTTTTTAATTCTCCCCGAATGCAGTAAATTTAATCCAGACTAAATTGCAGAATCATAGAATAGTTAGGGTTGGAAAGGACCTTAAGATCATCTAGTTCCAACCCCCCTGCCATGGGCAGGGACA
>JANRGW010048569.1:21321-43268 GCA_024733675.1 Psilopsiagon aymara
TCATTGACCAACACCCCCAAGTCCTTCTCCACAGGGCTGCTCTGAATCTCTTCTCTGCCCAACCTGTAGCTGTGCCTAGGATTGCTCCGACCCAGGTGTTGCGCTTGGCATGGTTAAACTTTATCAGTTTGGCATCAGCCCACCTCACAAGCATGTCAAGGTCCCTCTGGATGGCATTCCTTCTCTCCAGCATATCAACTGAACCATCCAGCTTGGTGTCATCGGCAAACTTGCTGAGAGCGCACTGAAGCCCATTGTCCCTGTCGCAGACAAAGATGTTGAACAAGACCGGTCCCAAGACCCATCCCTGAGGGACAGCCCTCGTTACTGGTCTCCAGCTGGACATAGTACCATTGAGCACAATTTTTTGTGTGTGGCCATCCAGCCAGTTCTTCATCCACCAAGTGGTCCACCTATCAAATTGATGTCTCTCCAACTTACAGACAAGGATGTCATGTGGGACAGTGTCAAACACTTTGCACAAGGCCAGGTAGATGGCATCAGCTGCTCTTCCATCACTGTCCCATCAGTAATGTAGACCCATCATAGAAGGCCACCAAATTGGTCAGGCAGAATTTCCCTTAGTGAAGCCATGCTGGCTGTCACCAAGCACCTTGTTGTTTTTCATGTGCCTTAGCATGCTTTCCAGGAGAATCCGCTCCAAGATTCTGCCAGCACAGAGGTGGGGCTGACTGGTCTGTAGTTCCCTGGGTCACCCAGTTTCCCCTTCTTGAAAATGGGGGTTATATTTCCCTTTTTCCAGACGTTGGGAACTTCACCTGACTGCCATGCTTTTCCAATATGATGGACAGTGGCTTAGCAACTTCATTTGCCAGCTCCTTCAGGACCTGCTGATGGAACAATCTAAAGCACAAATGAAAGGGCCTGCTTTCTGAAAAATGAAAATGCTGAAATGCTGTTCACAATGCATTTCACTTTGACTTTGAAAACCTCAGTCGCTTGCTGTCTCTTGGAACACTTGGTTCTCACCTGCCAACACCAGACTTCTGTTTCAGAAATAAAAGGGAGGCTGTTAAATGGAAAGACAAAGGGATGCTGAAGTAAACAAAGGCCATAAAAGAGGCCCTAAAATATGAAGTAGTACAAAAATTATTAAAAAAACCCACAACAGAACAACACAGGATACATTGACTGCTGAAGTAGTGTAAGCAAATGGCCCAAAACTATCTGTCTGCGTTTATGCAGATAAAAAAGTAGGCAATTTTCAGACACCAAGAAAAGGCAAAGGCAGAGAGTAAAACCATTGTGGGTATGGGTTCAGAGCACTATGGGAAGGCACTTGGAGAGCGTCCGTCACAGCAGGTAGTAGATAGAACCCCGCAAATAACAAAGACAGAAGTTACTGCTGATGAACATACCAGGAGAAGGAGGAAAAATAATTAAGGGTATTTTTTAGTCCATAAATCTACAAATAGACAACATAGTTGAATCCAGATGTTTTTACTGCATTTCATACTATGTAGTCGTACTACTAAGAAGGAAGCCTTTCTGTAGACAAGCTTTCAACACGGTTTTGACCAGCATTTGTAAGGATAAAAGCTGGCTTCTAGTTGAGGATGCTTCAGTATTCTTCCCCTCTTCCTCATATCATAAAGCAGTCTTCACTCATGTTCATCTTGAGTGGTCAACATGAAATTATTTTAGTTCACAGAGCAATTATAAATTTGGCACATATATGCTTGTACATCCGTTTGGATGTGTTCTGAATAGTTGAATCCTGTTTTTCTCATATGTTATTTCACTTGTGAGAATTAATGTTCTGGGCAGGCAGCCTTAGGGACATGACAAGATAAACCTTCGTAGGAGAATAAAACCAAATCTGAATAATTGCTTTGCTATTTATTTCAACAGAACTGTTTTGCATCAGGTTTCACCTGTGAGTATACTCTGATGTAAAAGGCATTTTTGTCTACTATTGCTGAGGAAAATGCAAAAGAGAGACTGCAGAGCATTAAATTTAAAGTACTCAGGTTTATCATCTCTTACACCTGCAGGAAAACTTGCTTCAAAATCTTAACATAAAGTGTTTCCCATCTGCGATATTTCCTACTGCAGTATTTTTTTATTTTGTGTTTTTTTCTTTTCATAAATTACTGGCTGGGTTACTTAAATGTAGAATATAAAATTCTGATTAAATCTTTAGACTTGGAACATGCGCTGACTGAGAGCATCTTAGTTTTCTTGCATGTAAAAAGCCTTGCTAGGCTGAGCAAGAACTTTGTCACTTGTTTAGTTCCTAGCCTGTACGCTTCTGTGAAGGTGTCTGGTGTTTTCTGATCTCAAGAAGAGTGTCAAGTTGATAAACTACTGTTAATTTGCACTGGTTTAGCATAGAAGAAGGAAAACCAGTTGTCTTAAGTTGTTTTATTAAACCAAGAGGCTAATTAATTTATTTTATCTTCACAGGCTGTTGGGAATATTCTGGAAATGCGCCAGGATTGGTAATTCTTTTTCTTTGAAATCTTGAATTCTTTTTCTAGAGTATGCGTTATTCATTAGGGTAGTGTTTCCTTGTAGCAAGGATAGCCATATCGTACGTTATCTTAAAAAACACAGGTTTTTCCTCTATGATATATGGTGAAGGTTTGGGGAGAGGCAGGGTATGACTGCCATACTTAGTATCATGGAAGCCCACATTTGCAAATATCAATTCATATATGTGGTGTTACTGCAAAAATCTTCTGCATGTTTTACTATGCAAAAGAACCATGGCATACTTCTTGTTAACACACAAAGAAATTAGTGATTCCTTATAAACTGTTGTCTGAAATTCTAAAGCATTGCTGACAAAAGCCAGTTATTTACCTCGTAGTAATAAACAAACATGATATTCACAGTGCAGTAAGGTTCTGTTTAATCCCAACATCTTTTTTCCTCTCCTTTCTTTAGTTTCCTTCTGTGCCCTTTGAATTACACAAAGCTGTTGGTGTCAAGTGGCATCTATGGGCAGGCTGATCAGCTCTGATTTTAGACGCTTTCCCATAGTGCTCATATTTAGATTTAATCCTTAATCTGTATTTATTTTGAGAATGAAGTGGGAATATGCAACAGAAGTTCATTGTTAGCATTAAGGTAAATCCCAGATTTTTTAAAATTTACATATCCATCATCAAAACTCTAGTCTTCAAATAGTATTGTTAGTGCAGAGCAGGAACATTGGACTTGTAATCGTAGATCTTCCCGCTTGTCACTGAATCTAAAGTAAAAATATATGGTTCCCTCTTGTGCATTCTCAGGCTTTGAAGGGGACATGACATACGTTTTTCAGAATGTCAGGAAGCATTGACACAAAACCCAGGGTTTTGTGAAGACCTGTTAAATGATTGCAGATATTGTGCTATTTAGATAATAGACATAGCAGAACCAATTTTGTTATTGTAATTGAAGATGCAAGTTGGCAGATGTCAAAAATGAATTTTGAGCTATAGCCAGAAAAAACAAAAAGGTAAAAATTCAGCTGCGTTCAGGTTTGTCTGAGGTTGAACATCTTAGCTTACCTTATCTTTTTAGTTAGTTAATATGGAAGCATATTTTTTTCCATCAGCTATGCACAGCAAACTGTTTTAAAAAATATTTAAAGGAGTACAAAAGAGGTTTTATGAGACCCTGTCAACTTGATAAAAGCTAAGAACTGCAGTTCATCTGGAACAGTCTTGTTTTCCCATCATGTAGTAACATTAACAAGTTTACATTTGCTGCACTCAAGGTAATGCATGCATTCTTGTTCCCCATACTGAACTGCATCCTTTTTTCTTCAGGTAAAACACTAATTTCTTTTCAGCTTACATCCTAGTGGTCCAGTTTAACTGACAGAGGAGAATGTAGCATCTTAATGTTCATTCTCATATTTCCGTTCTTAGCAGTACCATATTCTCAGGGTGGGAAATGGGCTTCGAAGGTGATTCCCATCATTTTATTTGTGTTAATCACAAATGCATTGTAGAAACTGCATGCTCTAGAGAATTAAAATGCTCACTGGCTTTCTTTACATTTGACTTGCCCAGTACGTTTGAACAACCTTTTCACATGTGTGTAAGATTTGAATAGCCAGCAAGTGGTTACATATTTACAGAGTTGTGCAAAATTATGTTTAATCCTGCCGCATGGTGGGTTTTCTCTTAAGAAAATTAAGAGCAGAAAAGTACAACCCATACGAAAATTGCAATGCTCTAAACTATACAAGGTGGACTTCCTCAGAAATTTATTTTAAACAGATGTGAAACTGTAGACTTTCAGTTTTTTGAAGTTTAATTAAATATATGCTAGATCATGGCGACATCTTGTAATGTTGCTGCAGCAGGCACTTCTGTGTATGGGAAGTGTCCCTACAAGTACTTCCTTTTGCTGTGAAAAGTTAGTTTCTCCTGTATTTGAAAGTCCTGCTGGTGAGACTTGGCAGGCTTTTTTTCTTCATTTTTTTATTTTTTCTCTGAAAACTCTTCTCAGAAAGGCTGACTTAGAGTAGGATAAAAGACCTTGCACAGCAAAAGGAAGCTTGGGGATTTTTAAATAAACAGGCCCTGCTGTCTTGATGCTTTTGAGCACATAAACCCAGGAATTTTCTTAGTTTAAAGAGTCATTGCTGCTTTGACACCTCTTGGCAGTTTGTCATAGAGTCATAGAACGGTTTGGGTTGGAAAGGACATTAAAATCAGCTAGTTCAAACCTGTTGCCACAGGCAGGGATATCTCACAATAGACTGTGTCACCCAATGTCCCATCCAACCTGACCTTGAACACTGCCAGGTGTGGTACATTTACCACTTCTTTGTGTACCCTGTGCCCGTGCCTCACCACCCTCACAGGGAAGAATTTCCTCTTTATATCTAACCTGAACTTCCCCAATTTAAACCCATTACCCTTGTCCTGTCACTGCTGTCCCTGATGAAGAGTCCCTCTCCAGCATCCTTGTATGCCCCCTTCAGATACTGGAAGGCTGCTGTGAGGTCTCCACGCAGCCTTCTCTTCTCCAGGTTGAGCAGCCCCAACTTTCTCATCCTGTCTTCATACAGGAGGTGCTCCAGCCTCCTGGTCATCCTTGTGGCCTCCTCTGGACTTGTTTCAGCAGTTCCATGTCCTTTTTGTGTTGAGGACATGTTTGTTTTATAGACTGGAAGTACCATCCAGTGCAGGGGTTTCTGCTCTCCAGAGAAAAGTCAGTGAATTAAAGAAGAGTAATGCTTAAGTATCATAGAATCCCAGCCTGGTTTGGGTGAAAGGCACCTTAAAGCTTATCCAGTTCCAGATCCCTGCCACAGGCATGGACGCCTTGCACTAGATAGTTGATCAGGGTGCTTCAAGCCCTGGCCAGCCTGGCCTTGAACACTTCTGGGGATATGTAAAAGTATAAAGTAGGAGAGTAAAAACACCTGGGTAATTAAATGGAGGAATTGCCCATGTAAATGGGCAGCAGTCTGATTAACAATATACTAATATTCCTCTGATTGTGTTAGAGTTGCCTACCTAAGATTTTTTTTTTTCTTTTTTTTTTTTTTTTTTCATAGTTTATTTGCAAAACAAGAGAACTTTGTAGCATTTTTGTTCTGGACCGTAAGGGTGGGAATATACATTTCTTGAGTGCTTTTGCCACCAACTACAAATCTGTTAATGGAGTAAATTTAATTTTCATACACAGTCTGCCCCCAGAAACTATGGCACTCATTTGAAAGGGTCAGAAATAAAGGTGTCTGTGCAACTTCTGTGATCTGTTGACCATATTTATCACTAAACTGAAAATCTCTGGACCAGACCCTCTCCACGTGCTAACAATGTTATGTCTCCCTAGCAGAGAAATAAGATCAGCATCTGGCCATGTCTGGGCAGCTGTGACCTCCCCAGACAGTTAGCTGGCCAATGTAAGATACCATGTATAGAGGATGCACACTGCATATAGCAGCTGTCTTGGCCAGAGAGCATTGAGGTGCACCTCAACTGACACAGAACAGCTTTTGAGCAGCAATAGCCCTTAGCCAGAATTGAGAAGAGAGCCAGAGAAAGGTTTGGTCTCTTGATCAGCTTTCTAGTGCCTGCCTTCTGACTCTCTTTGTCACTGAAAAACAGCAGCAATATATTGATTTTTTTGTTTTAATATTTTCTGGAAACTGCATCTCAGAAAAGGTGGTTTGTAGTAAGATAGAAGTCCTTGTGCCCACCTTTGCTTAAAGCAGACACCTCCCAGTCTGTCTTTAAACTGAGATGTATCCTGTCCTGCATCTTAGTTTTTCCACCCCTATGCGTGTTCTTCCTCAGTTTCACATCTGTAGTTGTTAATAGCATTTCTTCGAGCTAGAAATGTTGAATATTAATTGCAGTTGCAATGGAATTAATTACCATGTTAGGCTAGGAGCTGCCTAGATATGCTTAGTCATGCCCAAGTTTTGGTTTGGTTTGGTATTTTTTCTTTTCCCTCCTTTCAGGTGAACGGAAGAGCCCATACGTGGCTGTCTGCTGTGTCGTGATGGCCGTCACCATTTTGTTTGTGCAGTAGCAACTGGAGAGTGTCCTGTAAGCCCTTCTGGCAACCATCAGAGCACGGAAGGAGTTCTGACAGGGAAAGACAGGAAAGCCTCAAGTCTCCTCTCCAGCTGGATAGCACATTGGATAGCCTGCCTCGTAATGGATGCTCCCCGTCCTGCTAACACACCATCATATACAGTAGTAGTGATCATAATGCAGCTAACTCCAGATGACACCTGCTCATCAGTGTCAAGACAGTACTGGCACTCCTGATGTAATTCTTGAAAGGGTGTCTGATGTATATCTGAGCTTTATGGAAATTTATAATTTTTTTTTTTTATAATTTTTTTTTTTTTTGGTTAGTTGTGGGGTTTTTTATTTTGTTTTCTGTTTGGTTTGGGGTTTTTTTAAGTAGACCTTTTTAAGGAGACTTCAAAATGATAAATGTAGCAAGAGCAATAAGACCACTCATGCAAGAATAAGGATCATTGTAGTTTTAGGATATGTTTCATGACTGTATTTTAGTTTTTACTGTCTGAATAGTTCCTGACATTTTGTGATAACTGCACACAGATATTAAAAATGGGATGTGTGGCTTACGCTTTCGTTTCAGCTTTCGTTTTTTAAACTTGTATTTCCTCAAATTTTCTATAAATATTTTAAGACAAGATATGAATAAAGGTAGGGACCAGGATTGTAGCGACGTCTGACTAGCTGTTGAGAGGGCACAGCCATGGGATTTGACTGCTTAGGCTGGTTTCTGTAAAATATCGTATGTATTCAGTTTTAGAGATCTAGATCTAGTAAATCTTGGGTAGATTGGTTTGAGTTTGAAGGGCACTTAAAACTCACCCAGTTCCACCCCAACAGGCATTGACACCTTCCACTAAACCACATTGCTCAAAGCCAGGTCTTGAAGATTCCCCAGCTTTCTTCAGTATTCTGAGAAGAGGTTTCTGAACTCTGCTGCTGCTGTTGCATGTTATGTAGGGTTGTTAAATCAGCTAAGTGAACAGTTAGCTTCTTAGAGGGTCTACAGATAAGTCATGCGTCCCACTGTTCTAAAGGTGGAAGAAAACAACTAAATGAGATAACATTCATTGTTAATTAAGATTAAATTGCCTTTAGTAATGGTTTCCATTGGCAAACTTTTAGTAGTCTAGTAACTTGTTTTAATAATGCCTGACAGTGTGTTTACTCCAGGCAACAATATGGCTTCTCACTGCATTTGAGTTGTTCATCAGCAGTAGCTTTTTGTTGCTCTAAAAAGTTATATGATCAGAATGAGTTAAGCTGGCAATAAAACACACTGAAAGGCATGTAACCGTCATCATTCTTATTTGAAAAACTTGTTTCATGGACCCAGATTAACCTGCATTTAGAAAAAAGTTATTATTAGTCATTACCTTTGCATGATCTCACATATACCTGTTTATCTAAATCGCCACTAGAAGTAATCATCCAAAACTGTTCTCTAATTCGGAGACAGGAAAAATTAGATTTCTGCAGTTTAGGCCAAATAAATAGTCCTGGCTGTAAACCAGGCAGGTTCAAAGCTGTACCGAGTGGTATGATGATGATCATACTGCACACTCATAGAAGGTTTAAACTGCAGGGGACCTGAGGAGACTTTAAATATGGATACTGCTCCAAACATAGCATCAAAGCAATTCATTTCTGAATTTCAAAGGTGCTATTCGTAGACGAGGGAGATTTCTAAGAAGTCTTGGATTTTGACTCTCGGATTTATATACATTCAAAATATGCAAAGAATCATCTGTTAACTTCCTATATTAAGTGATTATATTCTCGTTTATAGGGATTTGTTATAAACATGTTTATATGGTATTTCACACATTTCTAATTCATCCAAAGCTGTTCTAGTTACCAGATTAATTCTTAATAATCTGATATGTTTAGCTGTAACTTAGGAACACCAGTGAAACAACCCAAGGAAATTTTTAGTTCTGAGAATTATGAAAACATTATATTGTAAAAGCCTTTCCTGTTCAAGGCATTTTACCACTGTGAAGTTCATGCAGACAGGCCTCTTCTTATTTGTTGCTTGCTGTTCACACTTGAAAGTTCGTTCTTATACAGTTCTTCATTTTGTCCTAGATGCAGGATATTGATGGATACCTTCTAGTTTGGGATGGTTTTTTCTCACTATATGGGATGTTCATAGTGTGCTAGCTGGATGGTTGCTCAACATTGCTACTTTAGCAGCAAAGTAGATAACACATTTCTCAGTAGCTGCTGGCAATATAAGTTCAGCAGCACTAAATTGTACCTAAGTGTTAGAAGCCAGTATAGGCGGATGTGTTATTTATGATGGAGCCGCTCAACACCTACCTTTAGTCAAAGTGCCTGCAAACAGGATCTTTAAACTGTGACAAACTTCTGTTGTTTCAGAAAGACTGCTTTAGGCAGATGTTTGCCTCAGGATGAGTTCTTTATTTTTCAAAATACTGTCTTTGAGGAGATTGATACCACAGCTTTTACTAATAGATGAGGAAAACACTGTTTTCCCACGTTAGAAACTATTTTGCTTTCTTTCCTTTTCTCAAGCAAAAGAGTCATAAGAAACCAAGAAAACCTTGACATTTGACCGTGGTATAAATGCTGTGAGAAAGAAGGGGAAAGTATAGCTTCAGCACACATACTTAGTAAAGCTTCCTATTTAAGGAAGTCATCCTCCTTAAACTCTCAGCCTGAACTGTGTCATTTTCAAATAGTAATGAGTAAGTTCAGATATGGCTCTGTCAGAAGAAGTGTCAGGGAAAATAACATTTTCTTGCACTCTCTCTTTGCTCTGAGACCTAGACAGAGAAGTTAAATGTTTACTACCGAATGATTTATGTGCTAAAATAGCCTGAAATAGCTAGATGCAGAGTTGCAGGGTTTGTCAAACAGAGTAGATTACAGCCATCAAGGATGGCTGAGGAGACAGCATCAGGAATTTCTAGCTGAAGTACAGGAGCTTACAAGTCTGTACACCTCATCCTGTGGTTAAATATAACGTCTGCAATAGTTGTGTCTACTACTGTAGAAAAGTACTTCCACGTTATCACTTCATCCTTTTACCTAAACATCATGGATGGTGGCTCTCGCATTTGGCAGGCTGCCCCTCTAGATACTGCACACCTTGCATGAAAGGTGAGGGTGGTACAGGCTGTGGCCTTAAAACTGAGGATAAGAGGAGGCATCCTGTCTGTTTTTCTTTGCTAATAAGAGAACAGCGATAATAGAGAATTATAGAAGAGCATTTTTCAGTAGGACAGTATCAGGATTATGCAACTTGAAAAATGTTGAGTGTTCTCCTTTCTAAGTTGCATGAGCAGAAGGAAGAGGTACAGACTTGTCTTTGGCACGTGATGGGTGCAGTCTGCAGTTTTATGTTTGTGATTGCAACTCATAGGGTCCTGAGCCATCTTGTGGATTGACAGAATGACTGGCAAGGAGTTCAGTTAATTGTAAGCCGTTCCTTTCTCAGCTGTATTGATGTTGCTTCACTAAAGGTGTACCATGCTAAAATTTACCAAAATGGCACAAATTTGCAATCTTGGAACAAACTGTGCCATAGAATCCTAGAATGGTTGGGGTTAGAAGAGACCTTAAAGCTCCTCCGGTTCCAACACACTGCCATGGGCAGGGACACCTTCCACTAGATGGGGTGGATCCAATCCCCATCCAGCCTGGCGTGTCAATCTGTTTACTGTATGCAAATAGAAATTTGCGGCTTAACAATGCAACTAATAGTAAATTAATGCAGTAAGGCTTGAAACGTGATTTGTTGTTCTTGGAATACACAGAATATTTTATACCCTTGCATGTACATGTACTTGCTATATATTAATGTTATATAGCTTTCATCCGTATCTGTACTCTTACTGACCTCAAATTCAAAGCATGGATTTAGGAAGGCTAAACTGAAAAGCAGTAACAGCCATGTTGGGAAATGAGTAAAGCATGAGTAAGAGAAGGGATCACTGTGGAGGTCTGATGTGCTGGAGAGACTGATAAGCAAATGGGCAGACGCAGCAGAGGAGGAAAGAAAAAGTGGAGTCCAAGGATGACTTCCATGTTCTTGGAACAATGTTACTGTTCTATGAATGCCTTTTCTGCCTCATTAACCACAGCCATTGAGCGGTGGAAATACGCTGTCACCAAGAGGTGAAATTGGAATGAGATAGAGGAAATAATTACTCCTAGTGCTCTCAGGCTTTATTCTTTCAGTTCATTCACCATCTGAAACAATTCATCTTGCCTGTGAAAACAGTACATTATTCACAGATAAAGTAATCTGTAGTCATTCTCTACAGCCCCTAGAAGCAAAGCATTAAACATACCATTTTGCAATGGACAGTTAGAAATACAGTGAGGATTGCTTTTACTCCTGGTATTATGACTGGTGTTAGCCTACTGCCGAACCCTCCAAAACATGCCTGGGTCTCTGGTTACAATTGTAGTAAAGCCACCCTTTTCATCCTTCCCAGGGTTTCATCAGCACATCCGTGAGGATAAGGGAGGCCCAGTGTGTGCAGTTCTATCCTGTTGACGTCAGTCTTGGAGCCCACCATATAATGTTTAGAAAGTCTCACTGTGATCCAGTGGTTGCTTCCCCCCTTCTCTCTTTCATGCCACAACTACTCTCTGAATAAAATAAACCCAACATCTTCCTAATACATTACAATGCTAACTTTGGTAAAAGCCACCAGAAGCCAGGAAAATGTGATCTAAGCCTGCTTCTCATACTCATGTGGTATCTTTACATTATCTAGTCAAAACATTCACAATGAGGGAAGGTTTTCCCGTCTATTTTTTTCCTGTGTTTTCTCTTGTTTTGCTTGAACATTGTTAGGCAGTACAGGCACATCTGAAGAGTGCTTTGAACATACATTATGAGGCCCATATAGTTTCCATATGTATTCGGTGGTACATGGCTAGCTAGAACATTAGTTTCCTTTAGCTCATGTATGCAGTGTAATCAGCATGCTGGGTGTGGAAGGTACATAGACACATTGAAAACAAGGTCTTGGCTATGTGGTCTGAATTGTTTGTTGACTACAGTTCTTATAGTTTTATAAATTGCACCCTTTCTTATGATGCACTGAGTTCACAACCAAGGCAAAATGCTTGAAGAAAATACAGTCATTCTGCAAGACTTGCTGACAGTTGGAAAAGAAAACCACAGGTCCTTTTGATTAGGGAGGATGTTCTTCAGATCGAAAATGACAAATGTCACACGAAGAACTAACACAGAATCACCTTCCAATTCGTCAATTCTGTTTCTAACCTGAAGGCCTTGTGTGCTCAAAGGCACATCTATGGGTTTTTTTCAGTCAATAACTGACAATAACATGATGTATCTCCGAACAGTTCTTGTCTAAATTTCATGAACGGTTCTTTGGCTAATAGACCACATGTAGTCCTCAGGAAGTAGCCTCTCCCTTCATGGTGCAGCCTTCTGTTTGGCTATTTGGTGATTGGAGCCCAGGCTCCTCTGATGAAATGTCAGTCAGTCAGAGTCTTCATTCAGGCTTCAGAAACTTCAAAAATAAAATAGCCTTTAACTCTGCAGCTTACCCATTTCCTCTCATTCCATCAAAGCATTTTCATTACTTGAAAGAGATTTTTGGAAACTGTACCATAAGAAAAGAGATTTTTTTCTTTAGCTCAACTAGGTGAGTGGGAAGCAGTCAGCATCCATCTCCAGCAAAACAAAGCATATCCAGCAGTAACATCATTTCAGTAAATGGCCATGTTTGTGTATACCAAACAAATGTTGTCTGTGAAACACAGACCAAATCACCAATTTTTCTTAGGCCTAATTAAGTGCTATGTCATGACACTGATCTCTTTTTCATGATGTAAGTACATATAATCCAAACACTGCACCAGGCTCCTTGACATCCTGAGCATCACACATTTACGTCATACTTAAACTACTCAGAGGAGCCTATCACATCACTCGTACCCCATGACAGCACTTTTGTCAAACTCAGTGATTAAAATGCTCTTATTTTCTCTTAAATAATGAGGTTTTAAAGGGTAAAATTGTATATGGTTTCATTTATTCTGGAAAAACAAAAAAAAAAAAGACTTGTTTTAAGACCTAAAAGACTTACTGTTTAAAAGCAAAATCAAGTCAGGTCAACATGTGAAATTACCCTTTTCCATTCTGAAGTCTTCACATCTGGTCATTCACATACGCAAAAACTTAAATAACCTTTCAGGGCTGCAGTAGGGCTAACGAAAAGTCCAACAAAATGATAGATGTATTTGGACATTTATGTCACACCCAGTGGAATTAAAAGGAAATAAATAGTAAATTAACAGCGTTGGCAAGCTGCTTTTTTGACTATGTAGCACCACCAGCATATTTTATATGTGTATCACAGTCATGAATAAGTCAGACCAGACGCACATTCACAAACCAGTTTTGATTTCTTATTAAGCTACATGCTTATTTTCCTTCTCCCACCCTTTTCAGCTAATAAAAGGAGCTAAGGGAATGCGCTGATCTTTGTCTCTTTAGAATAAATGTTAACTCCAAATTGTCATTATTGATTTTCACAGACTGAAAACCCCAAGAGAAAAAGAAAAAATCCCTTCCTAATGATAAACTATTCTTTATATTTGAATTTTTTTTTTTTATTTACTACAGACATAAAATCCTGACACCAAAGATGGCACTTAAAATTACCATCATCATTAGCAATGTGCCTGGGGTTAGAGGGGTTGAACTGGGCTCTTCATGCAAGGGGAGTTCATGAGCACACAAAAGCAAGAGTTGTCTTCCCCATACCTCTTCTCTGCGCTGATAGTGCATCTGCCTGCCAAGGAACAAGTTTTGACATCCTTCTGATAGTTTAATAATAACCATTCTTAAGAGACCAGAGGCATGGAGAAGATTTTAGTCTCTGGTGCCTTCCTGAAGTAATAAAAATTGTCTCCTTGTCTTCTTCTCACTAAGAAGAACAAATCCTTTGAAATTCAGCTGCTTCAGTCCATAGCCTGATCCATTGATTTCACATCTTCCTACCCCTCCGGCCCAGATTTTCACTTTTACAACCGTTTAAACTCTTTCCTTCCCCATTGACACACAGAAGGCTCTTCCTCCTTACTCTGGCCTGCAACAAACCCAGTAGCACCAGATTTGAAAGCAAATTTCCCCTGAACAGCTCTCTTCTCATGGGTGCAGGTTTTTGTGTGTGTAAAGTGGCTAACTTCATTTGAAATTAAGTGTCCTGTTCTTCTTTTCAAATCCGTCCAAAACTAATTACTTTTGAAACTCCACCTGTGGAGTGCCAGTTAACCAACTCGTAATGCCTTGGCAGTAACTGCTCAGAGTCTGTTTACAGGCAGCAGAGAAAATAGCCATGAGACCGCAGTACTCCCATTTGTTTGATAGAGTGCTATATAGCTGTGCCAAATGGTGCCATAGAAGCTTTGCTAACCAGAGTTGCTGCTGAACATGGTGCAAGAACATCTATATGAATTCTAAGGCACAGTTCTGTGTCCTTTGGCACCGGAAGTTCCAGTGTGGTGTCTGAAGCCCCAAAACCTCGAGAGAACCTAAACAAGGAGTTATTTACCCAGCAACAACTGAGCTGCTCAGTCCAGCTCTGCCAGGGAAGAGTGTTTCCTTTCCAAATCAGAAATACAGAATTTAATAAAAAAGGGACACAACTGGTTAACCTGCCTTCATTATTTCATCGCATTTATCATCTATTTTGTACTCCTGGTTTTATCTGCTAGATAGCTGCACACTAGTGCAGCTTCTTCCTAGCACAACTCGCTGCTGCCATGGAAAGCAAGGCACTTTGTGCTTTTTCCTGGTTTTCCCTTTTATACAGTTGAGATGATGGTGTTGCTGGCTTGCAAACTTGATGGAATGATTCAGTATGTGCTCACAAGGATTGTAACAGTATAAGCTATTCCCTAAACTCATTCAGCCCATTCATCTCACATTTGGAAAGTATGTTTCTAAGGAAAAACAGGTCACAAACCACAGAAGTGTCCCCTATGACAAGTTTATTGTATTTATTTAGTATGCCTTGGTGAAAGGCTCTGAACTGTGCATACACAAACAGACCTCATCACTCCTTGTCATAATAAAGTACAATATAATACACAGGCAAGTGCTCCAATGCCATGACCTGGGAGCAGGAATGGAAGCTTGGTCCTCTTCACTTCCATTACCAAATAATTCACTATTCTTGGGTAGTCATTTATCAACTCCTTGCTGAACCAGCAGATTGTGTTCTAAAAAGCCCAAAACCACCACCTGCCCTTTCTCAGTCTCAGGGTTCAGACTCCAGATGGAGAAGTAGGAAAACAAAGAGCTTTTTAAGACCATCATAGTTAGCACCGTCATAAGCAATATGTGACCTTGCAGTGCATGTGTCTACTGTGGTCTATGTCTTGCAAATGTTGACCTAGCTATTTGTTTGGTTATGCTCCAGACCTCCCTAACTTCAACATTTTCTCCTGCAGTTCTTCTCAAATCGGAAAGTCCATGCTCGATTAGGGACTGAAGAAGCTTGTTTCAAAGCCATTGCGTCTATTCAACATGAACAGTGCAAAATGCCTAGTGAGAAGGGGCAGGTACAGAAAAAAACAAAATACCCAGTTGAAAATCAACACAAGGAGAATACGTGAGAGAAAGCAGGAAAAAAACAAGTGGCACAGACTATATGTTTGTGCTGTTTCAGTCATCTGAAGGATTTCATCATTTGCCTTGCGCTTTACCCAGCTTCAGGGTAAGCACTGCAAGGTGCCTCCCATCTGCATGACCAGAGGGTAGGAGCAAACCCCAGAGAGGAGGTACACATCCAGGGCTGAGGAAGATGAAGAACTCGTGTCTGGATAAACATTCAAAGCAGTCAGTTAGCATGCTGACAGCATTTCTGAGTAAAAGTGATCAACACTTCTCCTACCAGAGCTCACTACCTAGTTCTCCAAACCACAGAAGAGCCATGCTGAGCAGACTTAAACACTTGGAGGATGTTATGCCCCAAACCCCAAATCCCAAACCTTCTCATTGGCTTTCTTACATTGAGACACATGCCTTTCACCTAAGCATTGCTCTAGCCAGGACTGTAAACTCAGGAGTACTCATGGAGAGATTTTATATCACTGGCATATGTTAGTTTTGAATACCCACTTTGTATGGCCTGGGAAACAGTATTTCAGAATGCTTTCAACACCATGTATCATTTTATATGTCTAAAGCACAAATCCCATTGTTTGTGACTACCTGAAGCCAACCAACACTTTTGAAAAGAAAAAAAATCAGTGTTGGAAAGAATATTAATGAATATGTGAGGAAAAAGGAGATCAGATAACCTAACACCACTCAGCCCAGAAAGAGAAAATGCAATTTCATGTTTTTGTTATAGCTGTGATGAACATCAAGCTATCTTGTTAGCCCATAACATGTTCATTATGCATCTTCCAGCCTCCTCATGAAAGCAGCAAGTTCCCATCCCTATTTAATTCATTCTTGGAATAGTTTCACCCCACCTAGCACTGAAAGAGGTTCAGACCCTCTGAGAAAATTCCTGTGTCAGCACCATGTGCCTGAGCTTGGTCTGACAGTACTGGAGAGGCCACCCAGGGTTCAGGAATTGGAAAAAGTTGAGTGAAATCTGCTTAGACAGTATAAAAATATATACAGTAATATTCTCCAAAGCTTAGCAGTAGTCATGTTTGTACTTTCCTTTTATCCTTCTGAATCTAATTCTAGAAGCTGCATTACAGAATTTGTTCCTGGTAAATAACTGAACAGTTTCTAATTCCATTCTTCTTAACGAGATGTTTAAACAGATTCTGGATAAAGTTGGTTTTTTTTTTTAACGTGCAATCTCAAGCATTCTGAAGATAGAATAATTCTGTCTAAAAATACTCCTGGTTATAGCGTAGCATTCTGCTGATGAGAAAACTGGCATAGGCACAATTAAGAGACCTCATCAAAGCAAATTGGTTGAGTTTTTAACAGATGGATATGCTGTTAAGCAATTCCACAGCCCAATTAGAAATACTGAGGCATTTTCACATGAAGCTTTTAGGAGTCAGCAAAAATACTCTTCATCAAGTTATGCATGACCTTACTTTATTTTATGTTGTCTGCATTGATCTCCTGAGTTTTTCTCCAGTGCTGAATTATAGAATGATAGAATCCCAGACTGTGTTGAATTGGAAGGGACCCTAAAGCTTATCCAGTTCCAGCCCCTTGCCATGTGGACGGACATCTCCCTCTAGATCATTTTGCTCCAAGCCTCATCCAACCTGACCTTGAATACTGCCAGGGATGGGGCAGCCGCAGCTTTTCTGGGCATTTTTTGCTAGAGCTTCACCAGCTCATACCATTAAACACAAGACGCTTCCTGCTCCTTTACTGCAGTTTCTCTACATGTGGTGCATTTTGTTTTCATCAATCTGATGGCACAAAGGAGGCAACACTGCACCAAAAAGAAAACAAAGTCCTCCAGGTCCACAGATTGTAAATTCTAGGTTATTCATTTCCCCCATTATCCTCCTGGTAGCATAAGGGAGTAGCCTGAGCAGAGAGAGTGACAAGGATATGATCCAAGAGCTCTGGTGTGGCTCCGATGCTGTCACCATACTACTTCTTTAGCCAGCAGACAGGAGCCTTTTATGCCACTTCAATTTAGGGTCCCACCATGGAGCAGGGATCAAGAAACCTGGGAGGCTACTGTACTCCAAGCCCCTTCATCTGTGTACTCATGCCTTCAGGTACATGGAGCAATTCAGCTATTCACCAATGGATTTATACCTTTCTTAGAGGGCATCGATCTTTACTTATTCCACCGTGTCAGAGCAGAGTCTAGTTTTTCAGGGAGCAGCATTCAGAAGTAAGCGCACAACTCAGGATAGGAAAGGAACACCTTATCCAGATCCAATTCTAGGAGAGCCAAGACCATTGACAGACCATTAGCTAGCACTGAGTAATGTGAAGAATGCTCATTAAATTTTATTTATATATAGAGAAAGTTATATTTTCTGACGGAGTGGGATTTTCTCAGAGATCTTCTAGCCAAGTCCTTGCTGATTTAAACTACAGTCCAGACTGTAGCCATTTAAACAATAATAAAGACCCTTTAAGAAGGCATTTTGTCACTTTATTGCAGATTATAAATATAATTGTCAGGTACTGTGTTATTCTGCTATGCTGCTGCGATAGAGATTGGACATTTCCACCTTCCAAGCTGTAATTTCTCTATTGCATAGCTACCTGAAATGAACTTGCTTGGCTAAATTAGCTAAAGTGAAGCTAAGCTAAATCATCTTTACTTTCAAAAAAGCTGAACTAAATCAGCTTTACTTCCAAAAAATTCAAAAACAGCAAGCTGTTGTTATATTCTGTTAGAAAGCTTTCTTCTTTGAAATAAGACTTACTGACACTTTTTTATCTCAGAAAAGGCATTAGTACTCCTTCTCCCAGAATAAAATATTCTTGTTTTGAAGGGAAGAGAAAACCCTTCCATTTGTTGTCATCATAAAGAATGATGCTTCTCTTACAACTCATGTTTACAAAACTCACAGTTCACAAATGTCTATGATATTACCATATGATACTCGTAGGGAATGACAATAAAAGTAGGCCCAACTGGATACTATTGCTCTTCCAAAAGTGCTAACTAATCTTTGCTGTCCTCGTGATTTACAGCAATGCTAATGGTAGTAGTTTAGCAACAAGCTCTGGCAAGCAAAAGCATGTGAACTAGGGTGAGGGAGAAATACCCTATACTGGAGGAAAAGTACGTGTTTACTAAAGTGGAGAAGGAGCATGTAAAGGTAAAAAACACAAGTAGAATTAAAACACTTCAGTGTTTCCCTCTGTATTTCTGGATATCCATTAGTCAGATTCGATTCACTTGTTCTGAGAATTAATCTAACAACAGTCGATATCTGAAATATCAAGACCCAAACAGGACTGAAGTGGTTTTAAATCAGATCTTGGGTCCTTTCTTCAACTGATAAGAAATTGTTCTAACATCATCTCAAATGTGCAAATAAAGCTTCCTGAATCCACTTGGTCTCCTTTCTGCTGTTCTGTGATAACAGTGCTCTGTTGTGTGATAATGATGCTCCATTGTGTTTATACTTGAAAGCCTCTCTTCTCTTCCTTTTCATTTTCATGAGCAGCACTGCATTTTCCTCAGATGTTAGATTGTTTCCAATCTATTCTTGCAGGGTGACTCATGTAATTTCTTTTCCCACTCACACTATTTCTGCTAAGTCTAATAGAAATAGCATCGTACCTGAAATTGTCCCACCTGCTATGTTATTTTCCTAGTATTTCCCTCTCTTTCTGGTGTAAATCCCACAGCTAGTGAAGAATACAAGAACAATATATATAATATTGTTTTTCAGTATGTTTTTTAGCTGTAACACTGACAAAATAATACTTATTTTGTTTTCTCAGGACTTAGTTTTTGTGGCCATTGTTTCTTGCTCTTGGTTCCTGCTTGGTGGGCTTCCCACAAGCAGCCTGGAAGAGAAACTCAAGGAAAACTGTGAAGCCACAAAGGAAATCAAATGGCATAATTATAAATGGCACAAGCAGTAAATGAAAGTTTTTGCTACCTCATGCTCTTTACATTTCTAAAGGCTTAGGTGACTGAAATGCTAGGATTAATTAAGTATAGCACCAGTGAATCCTGCAGAAGTTAGTAGATCACTTTCTTTTTACCTTTTTAACTGTAAGAATATTGAAGTGACTAGAAATAGGGGAATATTTCTCTTTCCTAGTCTATCTGGTTACAAAGAGTGCGTTTTTGTAGGCAAGTATGAAAATCATAGAATGATGGAACGGTTTGGGTCAGAAAGGACCTTAAGATGATCTTCTTCCAACTCTCCTGGCATGGACGGGTATGCCTCACAACAGACCATGTTGGCCAAGGCTCTGTCCAGCCTGGCCTTGATCACTGCCAGGGAATGGAGCATTCAACACATTGGGCAGCCTGTTCCAGTGCCTAACCACCACCCTCACAGACGAAAAAAATGAAAAGAGGAATTTTCCTCTAAAAAAGAGGCTTGATTACAATTAGAGAATGAGTGGTGAATAAATCAAACCAGAAGTAGCTGCTGCCAGCCTGCACAAATGTTATGGCTAATTGTCAACATTCAGTCAAGTATTTGTTCAAGAGAACAAATACATGTCTGCTTGTTTCTAATCAGTCTGCAGTAGTTAGCAGATGACAGAATAACACTCATCTGGCTGAAAGGGCCAGCTTCTCTTTCACTGTGGATGAACTTGTGAGCCATGACCCCTTCCTCACCCGTGCACAGGACAGAAGAAAAATCCCTGGTGCTGTACAGCAGTGGTGGTCAGGTAAAACAGCAAAACTGAAGAGGAAAGGCAATTATCCCAGCCAAAAAAATCTTGTTTCTGCTGCTCTCTGCTTTTAAACATCATCTGGAGAAAATACATGACTCTTTCTTGTGTGCCAGCCCCAGGCTCTTTGCAAATAGCAAGTTGGCTGCCACACTGTGCTTAACTAGGACAAAAAGACAGATCTGCTCTTCATACAAGAGTCAGCTGGCCTTTGTTTACCAAATATCCTTTTGTTACTAGAAGCTTTCATCATCTTCATTGTAATAATGAAGGACATGCAAACTACAGTGTAACCTTACCAATCTATTCTCACGAAGCTCTCAAAAGTCAGGTCCCCAGCTGTCTCTGAGAGAAATGCATGCAGAAAAGGATATGAATTATAATTTTAAAGATGCTGTAGAGATGCCTACATTCTTGCATTTTTAAATTAAAACATCTGTGAACAATATTAACAATCTGCTAACAAAAGAACCAGATCTACAGGCCGGTTTGTAATTCCATGTGACCATGACAAGATTATACAATGCCCAGCCTCATGGTTAGGTTTTAATTTTGTCAGGGCCGGATGGTAGCAGTGCTAAATCACTGTTGCAAGGTGAAATGAGAACAATTACATCTGGGAACATCTTATGTCATGTAATTATCATAGAATCATGAAATAGTTTAGATTGGAAGGCACCTGAAAGCTCATCCGCTTTCAATCCGCACCATGGGCAGGGACACCTTCCACTAGACCAGGTTGCTCATACAATGTTTGCTTACAGTAGGCACCTGTCTGGCAATCTGGGCGTTAAAACAAACTATTACAGTAATAAGAGTTCATACGTATTTCCAAACTATATAGTTGTTAAACCATTAAGTCCAAGTAGAGATAAGGCTATGAAACCTCATTGTTAGCAGTTAATTTCTAACAGCCATAGAGCACCCAGTTAGACACGGTATTCTCGCTACAGAAGGAATATAATAAACTTTCATACTCCAAGCTTCTCTTCTGGTTCCAGGGAACAAGGTCCAAAGAAAAGACTCTAAAGTATTGTTGTCCTCTTTCTCAGTGATTAGTCCATGACATAGGGAAATACTCTCCCAAGTGTGTGTCTCCCACTGGTTACCCATTAAAGGAGCTCTGTTTTTCTTAAGTTGAATCATAATTGTGTTTAGCACTAAAAATTCAGGGTTTGTTTCTCAGTACTGTGACAATTTTGTGAAGAGAGTTGTTAGCATGACAGTCACATCTTCATGTGCCACAGAATTTGCGAGAATCCGAACCTTTAGTCTCACTCTGAATCACATGACAAAAAAGTCTAGTAGGTATGACTGTGGTTGGCTAGCCTGTGGCTCCAGAATTTTGGATCAATGTACCCACTTTCAAACTTTTCATCTAACCACTAACATACTGTGGAACCGGCAAGTGTTCACTTTTTTCTTGTGAATATGGATCACCTATAAAACAGTTACTGTGCCTGTACAAATTCAGTGACATAGTCCTACAGGAGCAACCAATTGCATGTGACGCCCCATATGGAATAGACTCTCATTTGTTTGCTCCTTTTGAAGCAAATGATGAGTTTATTTTAAAATATGAGCTTCTTTGGTATTTTTCATCCCTTCTGCTTGCCTCTTTCTTATTCTTGTTCCCAAAAAATATGTTTAATGGTTACTGTCATTTTTGCAAATTCATTTAATTCTAGATTTTGGAAAGCGCTAACTACGTAAGACCAGCTAAGAAGTACAGATCGGTATAACCTGCAGTAGACATTATGAAGGTCTTCCGCAGTAGAGCTCATGATGGGTAAAATATAAGGGGAGTAATTAATTGCCAACCAGAGATATTTACTGCCATTTTATAAGGTATCTGTGCTTGGCTGGTGGGTGTAACACAGGATCTGTACCTCCACAGAATCATAGAATCACAGCCTGGTTTGGGCTGGAAGGGTCATTAAAGCTCATCCAATTCCAACCCCCTGCCACAGGCAGGGACACCTTCCACTAGACCAGATTACCCCAAGCCCCATTCAACCTGGCCTTGAACACTGCCAAGGATGGGGCAGGCACAGCGTCTCTGGGCACCCTGTGCCAGGGCCTCACCACCCTCACAGGGAAGAACT